>JAULCA010066541.1:4176-17110 GCA_032360845.1 Crassadoma gigantea
TCACTACTCCTGCTGTATGTAGGTATTCACTACTCCTGCTGTATATAGGTATTCACTACTCCTGCTGTATATAGGTATTCACTACTCCTGCTGTATGTAGGTAATCACTACTCCTGCTGTATGTAGGTATTCACTACTCCTGCTGTATGTAGGTATTCACTACTCCTGCTGTATGTAGTCATTCACTACTCCTGCTGTATGTAGGTAATCACTGCTCCTGCTGTATGTAGGTATTCACTACTCCTGCTGTATGTAGGTAATCACTACTCCTGCTGTATGTAGTCATTCACTACTCCTGCTGTATGTAGTCATTCACTACTCCTGCTGTATATAGGTATTCACTACTCCTGCTGTATGTAGTCATTCACTACTCCTGCTGTATGTAGGTAATCACTACTCCTGCTGTATGTAGTCATTCACTACTCCTGCTGTATGTAAGTATTCACTACTCCTGCTGTATGTAGGTAATCACTACTCCTGCTGTATGTAGGTAATCACTACTCCTGCTGTATCAAGGTATTCACTACTCCTGCTGTATGTAGGTAATCACTACTCCTGCTGTATCAAGGTATTCACTACTCCTGCTGTATGTAGGTGTTCTATGACAGCTTGTCACTCCCTATAGTGTGCTTCTATATAATCTGGTGTGGTCGCCATTACACCGACTAACAGGCCGTTATATTGTTGTAGTTCGGGTTTAAACTATCAATGATACGGTGTCAAATTCTCAACTTACTTGATTGTATTATTTTATTATAATAAGTGTTCCCAGGAAGTACCAACAATATACAAGTTCCATGACCCTATAAACAACCATTGGTTTCGCCTCCAGTCTTTTTGGGGGTCTATTGTTCCGATTTTTTTTGATTTTTTTTCACGTCCATTTTGGGATCTAATATTCTTCTTAAAAAAAACGTATCATTGGATGATAAAAGCATATTGATAAGCTATGACTGCTTAAACTTAGAGGAATCGAATATGCTTAAATCTAGGCCAAGGTAGTTTAGTCTAAGACTAGTCTGCAAAGAGTAGATCGATTCAACTGAATAGAACGCTGAGATGAAAAATTGTACTCGAAAGTTCGAAGTTCTGTCTCATCTCTCAAATTTTATGTTTTAACTTTCCCTATCAAGATTTAAACATGTTATAAAGTAATTATTTGACGGGTATGTATTTAAACTAAATTATTTTAAATGGTGTTTGAAATTGGTCTTATTTGGTTTATATGTATTGTACAGGATATTTTGCATATCCTCGTACTCTGTTTTCTTTGATTAATATAACGTAGTTGAATTGCAGAGACAAAAGCAATTCAAATCGATACTTCTTATTTAGACATTTCACCATGATCTGCCTTATGATATCTGATGTAAAATATACAGTGATTACCGATGCATCCAAAAGCTCCATGCAAGCTGCAAAAAACAACAAGAAATAAATAAAATCTGTTTTGGTTATTGAGGTGTATATACTATCTCAGTCTCTGTGTACAGGGACACAGTTCGATATGTAATCGATAGGACTACATGTAAGACCAAACTAGGGATAGCATTGACATCTTATTTTACTATTTTTTGTGGATAATGAATAACGGTCAAACTTCACTTTAAAGAGTAGCAGACGAAAAAAGTATGCATCTTCATAAGATTATAAATAACTACAATACGCTTCAAACGACGAAACTATGTAATATAGCTTATTGATTCTCACAACACCAAACACTTTTTCAATGAATAGATGCACTACGCTCTACACGTGAAAAGAAATAATCATTTATTTTCAATAAAAAAAGATTGTGTATCTATTGTTAAGAATTCTTACAAATTAATAATGTTTTGATGAATAAGTAAATACCTTGATCAAATTCTTAAAGGGAATTTTATGTGTCCACCTTTCTTTTCTCACAATGAAACTAATTTTAGAGTATGTGTGTACGTATTCCAAGTTATGAGCATATGGTAGGTTAATTACTTTCTCAGCCTTGTGTCAATATTCCTGGAAAGGTAAACAAGACGAAGCAATTAACATAACAGGTACATAAACGGTATTTGTTACATACAAATACTTTGTGTTTATTCGAATTTGTTTTTATGTATATTCAATGGAGCGAAAAAAAAAGTTTCTGTAGAAACAGTTATGCGAATGGTATATTGGGTTTACATGCTGACTAGCTTTTAAAGCCGTAAAATGTTATTGCCTTACTTTTAAATTGGATGTTTTAAATTGTAATTGCAGTGTATAATACACAAAAACGATTTGCTTTTAAATAAGTTTGAGACAACTATTTGTTTAAAATACGCCACCATTTAAACATTTGTATACTCGTCATCGTCCTAGTGTAAGATACTCGAGTATAACTATGGAACGATTACGTGCCTCCACTATACACATTAAAATAAAGACCAAGTTCATGCGAAACATGAATAGATATAAAGACTTTCTTACATTTATATAGTTGATATGGTAGATCATGTAGTAATTTTTTTATATCCCTGAGAATATATTTGCATTATGCTTAAAAGTTACATGCCAACTATCGAGAGTAAGACGCTTGGTATCAATAATATGTCTCGATAATAAATATGAGTTTGTTTACCCAATGATGAGATCTGTAGTTACATGAGTAATTTCTTAGCAACAAAAATCGAACAAATATATATTATATGGTTAACATGCTCATTGACTTTGAGAGATCACTATACATTTTCAGTTTTAATGCAATATCAGTAAAAAATGACAAAAGTATGCCTAATCACTTTGACATTCATGAAGAGAATTTATTATTTGATATATTGAATGGAGATAGTTCTAATACAATCAAACATATATTGTACAAGCTAACATCCATTTTTAAATGGGTATATACCATATGTGTATTCTTGTCGTGAAGCTAACTATGCATTTTAAATAATTGAAGTATGTTCTGGGTGGTAAAAACATTGTTAGCTTAACCAGTCATAAAATGCATAATTGCAAAATATGTTCTGTTTCCTGTTTTCTTCTTCTTTTTTTTTTAATATTATGTAATTTCTTTTAAAATAATTATTTTTACATTTGAATTTAAACTTTTATATAGAATTTTAACAATTCTGTTATATTTTTCTTTCTTTCAAAATTGACGTTAAGGTAATCAGACTTTTTAAGCAATGAAACTTTATAAATATCTAAAATCACATGTCAATTTTTTCATATTTATGTTACATTTCATAAAGGATTAATGATGCCATACTGCGACCTTGTATACTAATCAACGTTTTTTTTCAAGATAATGAATTTCCAACCAGAACTTCATTGTACGACTTATGGCCTATATTTACCAGACAAATCATTGTTTAGTATAAAATTTCTGAAACGAAGGTGTGATAAAGTGTGCCCAGATAGGCTTCTATTAGACAGGGAATTAACATTACCGTATATCTATGTAGGTAATGGCGTGTCATCTTCTGTCAATACGTGATGTTCCCTGGTGAATTCCAATGCCAATACTAAGTTACCATTAATAGGTGTGTTTACCTATCATTTTCCACGTCCTTGAACAACCCCGCTTCCCTGCCGAGCCAAACAAATACCAACTTGTATTTCAATATTTACCTAAAGGCAATTATCGTCAAGTTTGTATAGTAAAGCGAACGTCATTTAGGTCTTATATTCGATAATGACAAAATGTATCGTTATTTAATATCTATATTCAATAAATATTATAAAACATACATACATTGTTCCCAGTATTGTGTGTTTATTTATGTACTTGTGTGTGTGTTATACAGGTGAAAGCGGTTTTGGACTTGGACAGCCGTTGTGGGATATGCTTTATTGATTGAAAGACACAATATGTAATGATGTATTTGATGTATGAGTGATGTCAACAGTCTTTCGACTCTGATCTTATCCTATACGAATATTCCCTCTCACCTAGCACCTATCACCTTTTCATTGTTGTATTTATTCATAGGTATTTGACGAAAATCTTAACGGGGTGTATGAAGAAGTGGATAAGACAAGCTTTGATCCACGAACTACACTGTTGTAATGGAGGTGCCGGATAACACTTCGATAGCCACTCGAGGACTGAACTGTACATAAGAGATACCCTGTTATTTCACTAAATCTTATCTTTATTTTTCATTTCAGCTCTGGCCTGATCGCAACTGACAGGATTATGGTGTAGTCTTGAGGATTGTGCTACGGATTTATATGAAACTTCGCCGAGTTACTCGTTACCACGGCCCGTCAATATGCCGACCTTAGCGGATAATACATTTACGCTGTTCGTCATTTTACCTTCACAAAATGTCTGCACACTAAGGCGATTATCATCCGGAATCTCAGTAACTGATTTGAAATGTAATTTAGAATTAATGGCCGGATTTCCGGCGCACGTTTACCGGCTTGCATACCCGGATGGGGAAATGTTAGAAGACAACAATCGACTCCTGATTAAGAAGACTGTTGATGATGGATACGTGTTAAGGATAGTATTGGATGCTGAGTGGGATTCCCTGTGTCAAGCTATCTTACAGGATAATGTAGAGTTGGTGTATAGTGACGTATGCCAAGGGGGCGTGGTCTCTGCAGATCACGTGGACAGAGCTTGTTGTGCCCTTTTCATGGCCAGTCACAGAGGACAAATAAGGATGTGCAACATGCTTATATCCGTTGGTAAGTATACAGGTCAAAGGTCACTTGACAGAAAAATACAACCAAAGGTCTCTTCACAGAAATACAAGTAAAATTTAAAACAAAAACACGTCTTTGAAGACGATTATGTCTGCTTAACAGAAGAAATCAAAATACAAGCGGAATGAAGAAAACTGATAAACTTAAGTCGAACATGGTTTTGCGACCACCTCTATGAACAGACTACATGTATTAATTAATCGCTTTAACTACTCCCTAATATATCATTTCATTTTGAACAAAACCTGTTTAATGAGACAACCTGTCTAAAGGGACACCCTTTTCACTTCTTGAGGTTGGTCTCTTACTACGGGTTGCGCTGTAATAAAATTATGTAATTATATCACCACATATTATACATTATTACTTTTTACTCTTTTTCTTTATTGATTTATTTTAAAAAAAACACGAGTATATAAAGTCTCATATATATACATGTATATACCACTAGTCATTGGATGTTGTCAATCAACAAGGGAAACAACTCTGTCAGACCTGGTAGGACACAGTATTTCTTTTCACATTTTGATTACTAAGTAAAATATGATATAGACAACATGCAAAACAGTTACGTTTTGAAACTAATATCTCTATTTAATTACTGACATTTTATCTAAAGCGACTCAAATAAGTATTTATGGCTAACACACAATTACAGTTTCTAATTAGTCTCTCTTTTGATTATTTCAGATAAAAATCTAAATGTAATTAAATGAAATGTAACACGAATCTAAGTCATAAAACTTGAAGCCTCAATGCTTGTAATAAAAGTTTCTTTTTATGTAGAATCAATTTCAGATTTGTATAGAATGTACAATACTGATAGCGTGGTAATATGAAACTTAGAGATCTAAAGATCAACGTCTTTTTTGTGTTTATTAAGTATCGATATAGAGTTTAAAACTGGTTGCGAACATTTTGAGCAGTTTAATTATATACAACCATCATGCCCTTTAACCTAGGTATCTGATGAGAAATGCAATAACAGGTTGTTTATAATCACAAAATACAAAATTGGATGAAAATGTCATGGACATATGAATAGCTGATGTATAAATATTGATTCCTATTAATGCATGGAGTTCAATCAATATCAGACATGTAATTGCTATCACTGGCCATGCTTTTAACCACCTTGCAAAATTGGCAACGGTGATTATTCCAAAAGTGCATTATCGTGACTGGCAATGCCAATATTGAACTTCACTGAGTATATTTATTATATGCATTGTAGATTACAAATACCTCTTTAACAAACCGTAGACCGACATTTAAATTTACACGATCAAATATCAATCTGCACGTCTACTTAATACAGTTATGTGGATATATTAGTTTGCTTTCATAACGTGAAGTTTTCTTCATTCGTGAATTTGGGCTTTACACTTATTTTTAGTGTTTTGTTGGATCAATCTCGCGTGTTACATTGTTTGCAAAATAAGAACCCTCAAAACATGGGTTCTGTGGAAATGAATTAGGAACTAAAATAGCAAAAATAAGAATCACAAAAAAACAGACTTCACATTTCCTTTTAACGTACAATGCCGTTTGTTCTATTACCTTTGTATATCAGTTCCTTTCGTCTTATAGTGTTTGGTTTAATGCATTGCTTTGTTTCGTTTATATCTTATTTCACCCTTTGTGAAAAACTAGCTGCTTTCTATTTGTCTGGTACTTGTTAATTCGTCAGAGTGTCAGATACGTAAAAGTCCTGTGCCCGTAGTCATGAAACCGTTCTCATGCTCAAGCATAGTTTTTGTGTTCAAGACTTATTTGTTGTTCAGTTGTACATGAATGCAAAAAAACTTTGAAAAAAATGGCCGTTTTCAATATTTACATTTGACGTTTTGATCATTTGACATGATTTAACTAAGTTACAAGAAAGTTGGTTTGACCATATAATCAGCTTGAGCTTGAGAACGGTTTCATGAACACGGGCCATGGTTTTGATGCTTAATGGGGACATCTAAATAACAATTGTTGCATTTGAGTCCCCTCTTGGGCCACCGGATACATACACACAAAATTCAGTCTTTCTCTAAAAAGCATTACTGTAACCCCCTGTATGAGTTTCTTTTTCTGAAGGATGAGAATTTAACCTTGTGAGTTACTTGCCGCCTCTTAATTACTTAGCAATAGAAACCATCGTTTAAGCTTATTCGGGAAAGAATCAGACTTGTAAATCGGAGGTCCCGGGTTGTAGTGGAAATACTATTCAATACAGTTATTACAATAAGGACAACAGAAAAATATTGTGTTTCTTAATGTCCACAAATAGTAGCCACAGAAAGAAGTATACAGGAATCCCTTGGTTTTCGCCTGGTTCGATAGTAATGCAGCTATTGGTATTTTTTATTTAAACAAACAGGGAGGTAATCCTCATTTGAAGCATCTGTGGGGTCAATATATATTAAAGTCTAAAGGGACTGTTTTCAGTAGTGCTAATTTTACATAGGAGCCTGCCCCCTTCCCATTTCCTGTTCTATTATTTATTTTACAGTATTCGCACATCCAAATTTTATCATTTTTGTTTACATATTTTCCGTTATGGTTGTAGTTTTTAACGTTAAGGACTCAGGGTCAAAAAATGAAAAAATAGTCATATAAGTTGTATATTTGATAATGATTTTATTTTCTTTCCTGTTATATTTTAAAAAATAACATGTCTAATCATATCTAACAAAAAAGGTATGTTGCGTAAAAAATGCGGCAGTAGTGATAAATTCTTTAGAATTCGAAGCCATTTCCCTAACTTAATGATTTTGGATGAAATATATATATTTAAACTTTATGAAGGTAATACAATGTATTATATGTGTGCAAAAAAACAGTTTAATGCAGGCGGGGCTACATATTCATTTTGCCTTATGAATGAGTTCGTATATAATGATAAATGGGGAGCTGAGTGACCTCCCTGTCGTAGAATCTCTTATATAGCATAATATGCGACTAAAATTCATACTACAAGTTATAGCAGGTATAAGCCATGTGTACGTTTAGTATTTTAAGTCCAAGAAATATTGTATATGCAGATAAAAAATCCAGGTTTGCATTGCTGCTCCACATTATATGCGCTCCTGTCCAGTCCACCCTTCAATGACCAACTCTGCATATAGCAGCTGAAGGTATCGTCTAGACATAGGCCTGGGTATTCTCTGGTTATTTGAAGGTTATTGCATGTGGAACCTACCAGTTATCGTTGGCTCCAGGTTACATTACCGAGCATTTGAGTGATGATGGAGAATATGAGATGTGGGTTTATCAGCACTGGCCACACCTCATCCGATGCCAGATGCGTTCTAGACACAAGAGCCAGAGCAAATACAATGTTTGGATTCAGCTCAGCGTGTCACCTGATGACGAAACTCCAATTAAAGACTACTAATGCCAGTGCCCAGTCGGTCAAAGAACGATTGGAATGTGTGCGCACACATCCAGCATTCTATATTACCTTGGCTAATTAAGAAAGCTAGACAATCCTAAATAATTGCAAACACGAGCAATGAAATTCAAACAGAGCTTGAAATAGGAAGTACTTGGTAGTATAGAACCTATGTCGATCATTTGTTTGGAACACAACTTGAAAGCTTGGATCCACAATTGACGTGACTGTCGTCAGTATTAGGATATATAATCTGATGTCTTCCTAAAGATTATACCTTATTGCCTTAGCTGTTAACTGTACACATGAACGCACAAATAAACCTAAACTAGTAATACGCCAATATTGAATGACGAAAAGTAGTTTGTAAGTGAAGTCATGTTCAACCAATTAAGTCTTAAGGTGGCCATCTTAGATTTTTAAAAAGAAAAAGTTTTCATTTAAACCTTTTGTGTTAATTGCCTACATATTCCCAGCATAATTGACAATTATTGTTGTTGTTTTTGTTAGTTACCATATAATCATGGGCTTTGGCAATTTAACAATAGGGTCATTACATCCTAAGTTTAAATATGTAGCCCCACTTACATTTAATATTTCGTTCTATTATCAATAGCTCATTATGCAACCTTTACTCGGTCAAAATATTTTGTGCATCCAGCACTCGTAAGATAGTTTATTCTGCGAAAAACTCAAAATTTCTGACTAAAAATGACTTTTTGCATTTGTTGTATTTATAAATCTCTCGAATTTCATGAAAGAAACATAATTTTACGGCAAGTTGTTGCCTTGAATATGAACGTGTCATTGTGCATAATTGGAGGGGCCATTTTGGAAACCCAACCTTAAAAAAATCACTTATATTGTCTCGACCGATTGGGTGGCTGTTACATTACCTATCCTATCTTGATCCAGTGTTTACTTGCCTTTGATAGTATACTAACATGTATTTTTGCATGAAGCATTAACTCAAAGGGAGTAAAAACATAATTTATTTTTCATGTTGGTCAATCAATACGTAAAAACTGAGACTGAAAACCTGTACAAAAGTGAAAGAATATAACCAAAAACGAAAAATAGTTATGTACTATGTCTTCTATTTTTGTCTTTTATGAGGAGTGGGGGTGGGGCATTGAAAATTTTATTAGAAACATCATTGCTGTTATAACTTACATATTTTTTTAATCAATAGCCTATTTTTTGTTGAAAACAAACAATAACATTGTCATATGGCTATTTTACTTTGTAGTGAATAATAAATGGCATATGTTCCATTTGGGGCTTAGTTTCTGATCAGATGTTAAATGGTAGTTAGGGATAACACCGCGGAAAAGAATGATTAGGTTGGCTAGAATGAAAAAAGCAGTGATTTGAAGGGTTGTTACGTGGTCAGCAGATCATTCTTTTATCAATTTATTTTTTTGAACGGAACACACAGAAGTAAGGTTGGGTGGAGGTTGGTGGGGGAGGGGGGAGGTCTTGCACATCATGATTATATCAAATTTAACACAACAAGTCAATTACTTCCCTGAAGCTGTAGGGGGTAATAACGGCATACAGTGAATGTGAGTACTTAACCCTTTCACCCCTATACAACTTTAGTAAACTGTACCATGCAGTTGTCTGGACAATATTTTGTCTACCGTAATCTTATCAATGATTATTTCAAATATATCTTAAATTATACATAAAAATATATCATATATTTCGTTGGTTAGAGCTTGCCTTGCATTAATCCTTAACCAGTTAATATTTTGTAGGTAAGTGATATTGTTCAACTTAGAGCATGTCAAAACATCCTCGTTGAAAAGTCAGCTACACACTTAGATAGGGTCATGACATTTTCCGTTGACGTCATTTAAGAGTGCTACATATATAATCTCACTGACCACTTGATGATATCACGGGTATTAAGTTCATATACTTATTCACCGACGGGATCAAATACTAAAGAAAAACACTTCCATTGTCAAAGTCGCTAAATCAATAAATATAAACTTTGAGATAAAAGTTGTATTCGAGATAGAAATCCATAATCGTTTTCCTTTTTTAAGTGAAAATACAGATATACTTTGGCCTCGGTTTGAAATAAAATTGTGTTATTTGGCTACGCACTGCATCAAGAACACAACACATTCCTCTAGTCCTATTTTCAGAGATAAAACGTTCACTTGTTAAGATCTTCCTAATTTTCAATATTTTATGATTTTCATTATACAGGACATTTAGATCCTCCGAAATTTAAACTGATTGACTTTTTTTATTATACAGTATGCCTTCAAACATTTACGGAACAAAGAGGATATACCAGATGATCCTCCGCCTATATACAGGTCACCTAACCACAATATTTAAACATACCTGTGTCCTACAAAGTACAATATATTTTCACCCAATATATTTACCTGTTCTGTTAGAATACAATAACATTTATTGATCTCAACTTTCGCATACATATACCTGTGGGTATAGTTTGTCTTATGAAAGGTGACTAGCATTGAAGTTTAATCATTGCATAAATGGATATTGTACCGCCATTCAATTTGTGAATAGCGATCAAATAAGACACCGTTAACTTTCAATTCAAACCTTTATACGCCAATATTGAGAAGAGGATACTAGATTGTTATCTTACCTGACGTATACTGATAAGACATAGATTACTAGGTATGCTATATATATACCTAAGTTATTGGCTAGGGAGACCTGCACAATTATTGGTATTGAAATTTTTAACAATTGTTTGTCTGAAAAGTGTACAAACACCACTTATTTATATTTTATAGTTAAAATTCAATGACTCGGAAAATAATAATCATTTTAAGTTAGAAAGTCGTTTGAGGTAGATTGGCCTGCATTACTGGTTCAGTGTTGTAATCTGCAAATGGTGTAAGGTATGTATTGATTTTTCATATATAAGGTTAATATTCCTTTTTTAATAATGGTGCCATTGATATTTTATCATAAATAGACGTGACAGTGGAATATATTTATATTAATATATCAGACGTCAATGTTTGAAAATATTTCTTGAAATATAAGAGTGTTTTTGCACTGAAGTATCGAGTTGACTAATGCACTGTGCCGAAGTGTTTTGCCTGAGAACCTTTGGTCACGTTGAAGTGAGTAAACGGTTATTATACCTCGATTGCCAGCAATGTGTTTGACTGACAAATGTGTTTGACTGACAAATGTGTTTGACTGACCAATGTGTTTGACTGACAAATGTGTTTGACTAACCAATGTGTTTGACTGACCAATGTGTTTGACTGACCAATGTGTTTGACTGACAAATGTGCGTTATAGGCATCTTATATGACCTTTTTGATAGAAACATTATATCGTAGGAGTTGATTGTTTGCTCGTACAGTTGTTTTGGAATGATGAGTTGGCTGGTTGCATACAGTTTAATGTCCTATATACAGCTACGGTCATTCAAGGATGTAATGTGGAAGGACTTGACTAACAAAGTCAGTGTAGTCATAATAAGATAGGTGATGTCACAATTGCAGGTAATTGACCAAATTAGCTTAAAGTCTCACAAACTCATTGCATTAACCATGCCTAGTAATTGTAAGATGAAGAGCAGTTGTAAATAGTTCGTTATTTGATGTCCCCTCAAGTCTTGTAGTTAAAAATGTTGTTTGTTTGAGTTCCAATTTTTGTCCTTTGCTTTGTTGCTGTGGTAGTTATTTTCATAGATGCTCATTATGGCCCTAAATAATACACATGTTAGTTATTAAGACTGTCAGATTGCATTGTTTGATTAATAATTAATGTTTGCGTTTTGATAAATGTGTGGCATCAATGATAATTTTACAGTAATATCTATAAGAAATTACATGAAAGGCGTTCGTCAATATACTGAAAAATCAATTTATATTTGATTTGATTTAAATCGATTGCAATTTAATTCTGATGTCTACATTAAGTATTGAATAACAATATATATATAGTAAAAGATCACTCTAAGAAAATATAATGACGTTTGATCAGCAATCTTTAATAGCATTAAACATGATAACGTCATACTTATGCTGACGTCCACAATAGGGGTAACAGCAGATAAAGCACTATGTCTGCCAACTTGAAACCTGTAACTACCCACGTCATGAGGCACTGAATAATAAGGTCGGATCATAATTACTAAGTAAGGCAGAACAAACGGTCAATCAGGGTCGTAGACTTATTAAGATATTTAATTTAAAATATAAACTTTATTATTTGGCAATAATTATAAAACAAGTTATTTCATATTCGCAATGGGTGTGAGTTCATGAGGAGGTAAATCTATACCTATTCACGTCCGATCAGGGAGTCGAACCACGGCTGCCTCAAAGAAAGACGAGTGCGTTATCCACTACTCCATCCGATCACCCTTAAAGATAATGTAAATTATCATAAAATGGTATGAAGGTCAGATATCGATATTGTCACGTTTCACAGGTGTATAAATTTGCCACTGTTCGTTGATGTAAATATGCAATATAACAGCTGACCTTATAGAATATGTTATGATAAATATTACACAACAATCTTGGTTAATGGAACATGAGTGATGGACACTTAGACAAACCAGATTAACCACTTACTATGTAGATTCTAATTTTAGTCCTATATCGTGTTAATGGTTAAATGCTGTCCATATATAGCGTAAACGGTTAAATGATGTCCATATTTGGCGTAAACGGTTAAATGATGTCCATATTTGGCGTAAACGGTTAAATGATGTCCTATATGGCGTAAACGATTAAATGATGTCCATATATAGCGTAAACGGTTAAATGATGTTCATATTTGGCGTAAACGGTTAAATGATGTCCATATATAGCGTAAACGGTTAAATGATGTCCATATATAGCGTAAACGGTTAAA
>JAULCA010066652.1:0-19254 GCA_032360845.1 Crassadoma gigantea
AGTGTTCAACATGTATTGTTATTATTACTTATATCTTTATACCTTTATTACATAAAGCATATATGCTGTTATAAGTTATTGTATTGGACCAATTGAAATAAAAGATAAACAATTTGTCATTGTCTCTAGAAATGCCAAAATTTTCCATAGATGGTACATCCTGTAACTTTTCGTTGGCCACTTAAAAGGTGCCTCATCAATAAAGGGACGAATTTATGATTACGCAATGTCTTAATATTACATCATATATACACAATGTGCATACATAAAGTGGAGAATGTTGAAATGATACTGATGCCAATTTGTATCTATACACACAGGAAGAAAATGCCTTCGATCTTTATTTCTGGAATACCGAAGGGGCTTGACCGGGATACCGCTTCACTGCGAATCAGAAAAGATATTGAAACAGGTAACTATAGCAGCAGAAATAAGGTTACCTGTTAACAGGTTTAAATACAAATAAACCTGACAGTTTTGTATAAAAAGCTTTGTATCAAAAATGATAACACCGAAGAAAACTGAAATCATCGTCAGTAAATTCCACGATTTAAATTATGGGTATTTCCTCAGGGTAGAAATGTACAAAGTGAACTACGAATTGTACACAAAGTGAAAGTAAGTAAGGTTCTTGAGATATACAATATTCAGAGTGTTATTAGGTATCCGTTCCAGAGATATTTTTGAAATAACTTAAGCTTTGACATATTACTTCTGGAAAGAAAAGCATGACTTATGGAGGGTTTTAATCAATGATAGTAACCAGGCTTAGTCGCTATGAAGTTTAATATATAACGACAATAGGGGAACGTATTGTGTTTTGCCTGTAGTTAAACTGTGATCCTAAGTTGAAACAATACATGTAGTCTCCAGCTACAAATAATAACTAAAAGTAAGACGTAAGGGCACAATGCTTACCTCAGTCTTCTGCTTGTATAGTACCCGTGCTCCAATTTCTTTAAACCTATTTCAAATTACTTTGTACTTTCTTGCAGTTGCTCAAGTGAGAACAATATGGATACAAAAGGAAAAGGTAAATACTCTGTTGTTGCGGTTGGAAACATTTGTTAATGCGACCGTTTGTACGGGCTGTTAGTATTGTGCACACGACAGTTCAAATGTGTTTAAAAGATTAGTCATGAAAATTTCCATTTCCATTTCAATATGTCAAATTGTCAAAAACAAGTAGCAGAAGCATTTTCTAAAGTTCAAATCATTACATGAAACCAAGAATAATTTGATGAAGCGACTTAAACTACCTATTCCAATTTGTCCTGTGTGGATTTAGAAACACAGATAAGGCAGTACTTTAACATGAATCATGTCGATTCACATTAACAGTTTTTCATCGTTTTTACTAGACCATATATTTATATTATCGTCCAATGGTGCTAATCGTGAAACTTAAATTCAAAAGAATTACGCTCCATTTATGAATTTTTTCCAAAAGGAGTCAACAGATAATTTTTATCAATCTCGAACATGTTTTCCCCAATGATGTTCTTTCTATTAGTATATCTTCTTTTTCTCATATACTTTCCTATGAGTCTCCCCATATATTTATCTTTTGTTCATATTTGCCTCAGTTTCATCGTTCATTCTAATTGTGTTTTTTGTCCATTTTGTTGTTTTATTGTCTTTTTCAATGCTTTTGTTTTTACTATTGCAGGGATATGGCTTTGTTTCCCTTCATGATGAAACATCTGCTGTTTTTGTGTTGAGTCTGAATGAAGTAAGTACATCTAAATGCCCAAACTGACATCACCACACGGGGTAAATGTTATTCTTTAATCTCATTATGTTTGGCAAGTAATTTGCATTTAAACCAAAGCGTTTATTGCATTTAAAATAGTTATCCTCCACGTAAAAGAAAGCATGTTTATTGAACCTAAATGTTTCAAAACTATCTAGGCATTAGATAGAATAGTTCCAGCACAATGGTACAATGCAATCTATGAAAAGCTCTACTTGTGGTCTCTACTCAGACATTTTTTTTACAGAAAATCTGCATTAACGGAAACGCCCTGAGGATAACGAGATGGAGAAAAAAAAACCGCCTGCCCGAAACACCAAGGCAAAGAACTGCACCAATCTGTACGCAGCAGGTAAATAATGATGTGTTTGTTTTACGGGGATACGACACATACACAAACTACAGATGTCATCGACCTCAGAGTGATGTACTCTATCAGTACATCCAGGAGACGCCAAAGCAAAAAAAGCTGAAGAGGAAGCCTTGGAAAGATATGAATCGTGTTTCTCAACTGTCTTCACCAAAATCAAGAAAAAACGTCCGAGCAAAAAGACGAAAATGCAGAAAGAAAATCACACATCATACAACAATAAAGGTTAGTACAGTGTATGAATTGCACTTTTGAGATTAAGTTTTTCTAAACTGTTTACGTTCGGTGTTTGATATTCTATATTTTTTTAAGTTCATGTTCTGTTTGTCAGACAAATTTTGCCTCGTGATATTGTACATTGGTACTTACAGTATAGGTTTAGGGTTGTAGGTTAGTAATACAATGAAGTCTGTATTTTAGGTAAATGTCATATTTCTTTAAAATATTGTTTTGATAATATAATCATATTGTATTCTATTTTTTGAGATTTGTTTTTTTTCTGTACGATTTGTTTCTCTCTATTTTTTTTCTATGAAGCATTCAACGTCTTCATCTGAAGTTGGATTGCACTCTGTCTCTAAAAGGCACAAAAGAAGCAAATTCAATCTGTCAAACGTTCCAGCATCCTTTACTCGGAAGGATTCTTTATTAAAAAATACTTTGAGATCAAGCATTAAAACAGAAAACATTAATAAAAAACTAGTAGCTTCGATTCACACGCGAACATCTGCTACAGTTCACGTTTACGATCATTCAAAACGTCTGTGTAGTATCGAGGTTGATAACAATAACGTCCTTGAGAGCATTCAGGCTGAACTGAGCAATAAAGAAAATCTGCCCTCTTACAATACGATACTGATATCGCACAACGGAAAAACTGTCAATAACCAATGGCAGCCAAAAATGGCAAACGACGACAACATACATATAGTTGTTAAAGGTAAAGGAGGAATGATGCAGGGTGACCCTCCTGATAAAGAGCACAATGCAGATGACGAAATGGAAACGAAAACCTACGATAGGCCAAGAAAAACAGATGACACGGCGTCTTATACAGAAAAATTCGTCAATAAATCAGGTACATGTGTTTTGTTTATTATATAGCTGTCAAATATCGTATTTGTAATATTATAAAACTATCTAATTGGATGCAATGAAACAATGTTAATGTAACATAATGTGGTCAACAGTGCTGAATGATAAGATATAAAACTTATTCCAATGTGAGTCATTGTGTGTTTATGATTGTACAAGAAGGATCTCAAATAATACAGTATATTTTTCAGAACAAAAACAAAATATTTAAGCTGAGGCAATTATTACACACCCGAAGGAAATAGTGGGGTAACAGACACTGGTGATACATGATCTGCTACATACGATGTTATTATTAATTTTGTTAGACTTTACTCATTTTACACATACTTTTAATAGGTTCATATTTAGATATGATACACCATAGTGACAAGGCAGGAAGGTGCAATAATAATGACGTCGTGAACGTTATACGTTGATTATAAGCAGTAAATGCGCTATGTTGAAATGTTTCTCATTTTATGAATCTACTTACATGTTGTCAAGTAATTTTTAGCTCACCTAGTCCAAAGAACCAAGGTGAGCTTATGCCATACCTTGGCGTCTGTCGTCCGTCCGTCCGTCGTCTGAACGTACGGCAACAACTTCTCTGAAGCATCCCTTGGTGGTGGGGATTTATAATTGTACAAAAAGTGGGTCTGACCAATCAGGGGGCTGAGGGGCGCGGCCAAAAGGGGGGTATTTGGCTATATTGCTTTAAGCGACTTCTCTTCTGGAATTGAGTGGTGTATATCAACCACATTTAACAGGAAGCATCCTTAGATGGTGGGGATTCAAAATTGTACAAATGGTAGGACTGACCCATCAGCAGGCTGAGGGGCGGGACAAAAAGTGGGCAATTCAGCTATATTCCTATAAACAACTTCTTCTGTAGAACTGTGCGATTGATATCGGTCATGTTTGGTAGGAAGCATTCATAGGAGGAAGGGGTTCAAAATTTAACAAATGGTTGGGCTTAATTGATACTGTGGTTTAGCAACAACACTATGGACTTTTAGTTTCTGAGTAACAGCTTAGAAACAATTGAGATACCCACCTCATAGCCATACATAAAATTGCTGGACATGAATAACCTGATACAAATATCAACAACAAGGATTGGCCTTGGAATCTGGCACATTCCCTTGGATCTCATCCGGAGAATATTTTGCCATGCTTGCTTAAATATCCAGGTGAGCGATACAGGTCCTCTGGGCCTCTTGTTTCTTTAACAAATAAATGTACCAATACTGAACTTTGTAATAAACTTTACAATACTCAAAAAATGTTTTTTGCACGAAATCTCGTTGTCTTAACCGAACAATTATCTTATAATTTTAAGACATTGGTTTAGGAATAAGAGGGAACCCTGGTTCGATCAAAGTTATCCTACCTCTCTGGACTGTAGTATATCATGGACACGGTGCGAGCTTTATAATGAACTTGGGTGAACATGTAGATATAAATTGTTACACTTGTACATACATTATTGACTTTTTTCGTTTCAAGTGAATTGCCGTGTTAAAAATGTTATGTCACTTACCTACCAGACGGTACCAACATGATATTTACCAAATTTTCTTTGTGTTTGTTGTATTTTAAGCCATGTTTGCATACTGTATATAATACCAATTTATTAACCCGAGCACATGCTTGTTTTATCATTCATCTTCCAACAGCGACTTTGCGACTATATTTATCAAATTTGTAGTATATAATTTTAGGTCTCTATGACGAGATATTTCGTTATTACTAGAAACTGAGTCATTGTTACGATGTACTAACGGGTTATTACGAGACAAACATGTTTTGGATATCCTCAATGAACACAAGCTTATGTGGTAGGAGGTAGCTTTCAACGAAACTTGATACACAGGCCAATTAAACTATAGACACGTTTATTGGTAGAGAGGAATTGTTAAAGTTATAGCTTTACCTGTACATGTTATTATGCCTTCACTACTCTCACCCGTCAAATCAAAAACTTACCTGCACGTACTAAAAATAGCACAGCAAAAGCAAAGATAAGACTTACATACATACATAGGCTATTCAAAATACACAGATTGCGCGATAAACATATAGATATTACATTTTTCTCCCGTTGATTTTTTTTATGTATTATACATGTTAAACATCCCTTTAACAGCCTGTGTCATTTAAGCACGTGTTTCCATGTGTGCTGTGTAAGCGTATATGTCTATATGTCTAGACAGGATATGTTGGTGTACTTGCCTCTTTGTCATAGTGTGTTATGATGCTAATTTCATAGTTCTATCTCACTGAAATACTATGCACTGATAAGGCATCTGGAAAAGCATTCCGTCCAGTCACATTATACTGACAACGTGTCGACCAGTCGTTGTCATTACCGTAAATGTTGAACATTAAACAGGGAATAACAACTACCATTTTTATACGTCAGTCAAATTTGATAGGAGTATTATGGTATGGCGTCGTCCGTCCGTCCGGCGTAAACTTTGGTTTGTACGGCAATCTCCTCTTACATTTTTACGACTGATCTTTTTGAAACTTGGTATTCATTTTAATCTTTATATGAAGTTGTGTTTTCCTGGAAAGAATTTTGATTCAACAATTTTTTCAAAAATTATTTCCCTTTGTTTATTTCATTTTTTTCCGGCCATCTCCACCAACATTTTAGATTGAATCTCTTTGAAACTTGAAATACATTCTCATCATGATATTGTGTCCTCCGGAAAAAAATTTGATACGTTGATTTTTGATATTCACTTACATTTTTTGACGAATTTCTTTAAACAAAAATTAGTAGGCTAAGCTGCTAAATAATCAAGATTTGTTGTGGTGATTTACTGAAAAGAATTTTGATCTAACAATTTTTGTGAAAGTTATTGCTCTTTATTTTTTCAGTATTTGATATTTGTCCGGCGATCTCTTTCTACTTTTTTCAATCGATCTATTTGATTTCTTGAAACTTGGTAGGCCTTGTAATCATGAAGTCAACTTGTGTTTAATGAGTTGGAGACTGACCTTTGATTACCTGTATATCTTGAAAATATTGACAAGGTCCCTTAAAAGTAATTTATGAGACTTTATTGTGAACATTTGGCTTTAATTCATGTACTGGTACATGCATGTAAAGAAAACCTTGCAAGTATATTGTAAACGATATACGAAGTATATAGGTGTACATCAATTAAATGCAGAGCAACTGCACACAGTAGTTCGCCAAAGCGAAATCTTATTGTGACTTGGGAATTGATGGGAGACACCTTTAACTTTTAAAATTCTGTTCAGAATTTTAACTTCACTATACTTTGTCAGAAATAGGCATATTTTCAATTTGCAAGAGAAAATGAATGATCCAAATAAAAATAATTAAGAATAAAGAGAAACTTGTTATAGCAAATCAAAAAAATAATTGTTCTCCGGACCAATACAACCAATTAACTTAATTGAAGTATGATATAATGTGTTTCCATCAATGGATGTTAAACTAGACAACGGATAAACGCTAAGCAGTACTGTTTTTTATCTATCATATATTTATTTCCGAATCAAAAGAATTGAAATTGTTAAAATTCTACTGGAAATATTCGAAACAGAAACATTGTTAAACCACTATTTGCAGGAGATATTCCTTAAAAATTCATAATTTGTTAGTCATATCTAACACAAGACAAAGTCAACAATAATAGCAAGATAAAGAAAACGAACTTTTTACTCAACATGAGTTACTAAAACAGAAGTGAAATCATTTCACTTTTTTATCATAATTATAACAATATCAAGTTGTTACAGGGACCCTTACTTAAGGCGCCTAAACTAGTACTGTAGCCGTAAATGATGCTTCAAAAATGATCGCAGTACCATGAAACATCTGCATACCGAGGCTAACAAAATCGTCAATTTCTAAATGTCAACCAATCAGGACCCAACCACCTAACACGGACATACATGTATTAAAAAACGTTGACTGTTTATATGCCGTCTTCAAGAACATCATCAAAATATTAATTTTATAAACCTATATTGCAGTTCATAAAACAGAACACAAATAAATATAGCCTATATATGTCTCAGCAAATGGGGGACAATGCTTTGAATCTGTTTGGAAATCATAATTTTAAATAGCATTAGTGTCTACGCTAATTTCACTAAATTTATAAAAACTATATCACAATCGACAAAATTCACGATACCGGGTAGTATGCCTTCTTCTTACACGATTTCTTACCCGGGTGAGAAATGGTGTCGGGGTGAGAAAAAATATTGAGAACAAAGCAATTTAAGCGCGATTTCTCAACCGGTCGAGAAATCGTGTCGTAAAATACGGGCGTATTTTGTTCCGCCCACAGTACTCTTCTTAAGGTCATTGGTAGGTTTCAGCCTAGTCACAGAGTCCATTGGCTTCCTCACCTGGGCAAACGCTCAACGTAAAAGCTTAAAATGAGGTGTTGATGATCAAGCTGCTAGAAAATAAAAGAAACTAGAAGTCCTGAAATCCAGATAGTACAATAGATGCAGCAGAATTATTTAAGTCGCTTTTGTATCCTTTAGTAGAGGGCACAATTGCAAATACCCGATTCTGCACCGAGCTCCCACATAAGTCGATTTTAACGATACGTGTGTTTGGTAACAGCGTGCGTATTCTTTTCTCGACCCCGACCTGTAGGGATGATAGACTATACCGATATCTTCACTCCTGCGATTTATAACATTCTCATAGTTACTACAAGCAATTATTACTGCATCAAAAATGTGTTAAACGCCCCATGTGTTCGACGACATGTTTAACAATAAGACAGAGCGCAATTTTGTAACGAAATGAAACTAGAACACTGACAGATCAGTAAGGGTCTTGTGGTAATATATTCCCAATAATCACCAAGTAGCAATCTGCACATAAAGCTGAGCATGACGTTCGACATTTGGACTTCAAAAGAATCGCAAGGATGCAAAACATTAATTTTACATGTTCTTTGATGTGACGTCTTGTTTCCTTCCAACTCTATCTTAGCAGGGCTAACAAAAATCTAACCAACTTTGCTTCATAATGTTATAACAAAATGTCCATCAGCGAATGGTACGAAATTAGACTTTGACCTTTGACTTTGTGACATTGACCTTTGGTTGAATGACTTCTTGCTTCAATTCGAATAACATTGCATCAAAATGTTATAACAAAATGTTCACCAGTGAAAGGAAACTTAATTTGAACTTCTTTTTCGACCCAGTGACCTTGACGTTAAGTCAGTTACTCCTTGTTAATTCCGACCATCTTTGCTTCATAATGTTATTACCAAATTTCCATCAGTGAAAATTCGACCTTGACCTTTGACCCAGTGATCTTGACCTTTGGTCAAACGGCTCTCTGTTTAATTCTTACCGACGTTCCTTCAAAGTGTCGTAACAATATGTTCATCAGTAAAATAATACAAAATTAGACCTTCACCTTTGTGTCTCTGACTTTGTCCTTTGGTCAAATGAATCCTTGTTCCATTCCTAATAGCATTGCTTCAAAGTCTCATAACGAAATGTTCACTATGCTTCAAAGTGTCATAACGAAATCTTCACTAATCAAAAGATACTAAATCTGACCTTCACTTTTGACTGGGTGACCTTGACGTTAAGTCAGTTGACTCCTTGTTAAAATCCGACCAACTTTGCTTCATATGTTATAAAATACTTATTAGCGAAAAGCTACAAAAGTTGACCTTGACCTCTGACCCGATGATCATTGGTCAGTTGACTCCTTGTTCAACTCTTATCAACTTTGCTTCATCATGTTATTACAAAATGATCATCAGTGCAAAAGAAAAAACGGACTGACAGACGGATGGACGGACAGATAGACGGACAACATAATTATTATAGGGCATCCGCATCTTCGATGGGGGCCCTAATTATGCTGTTTGCTGCTTTCATCTTTTAAGATTGTTTAACTTAAATGATATAAATGTTGTTAATGTGTAGATGAGATACTGTTCGTTGCAAAGTTGTACCAAGTCACCCACTTATTCTGTCATCGCTTCATATAAACCTGAAAATGAAATAATATGCTGGGATAAAAAGTACTGCTCTGATTGAACAATACTAAAAGTTATATCCTTCACAGCAGTCAAGTTATACGTTTGCATTTATGAAAAGTTTCATTGGTAGAAACATAAGAAATGGATAAATCAGAGTGTTACAAGTAAAAGGAAGAAACAATCAATAATTTAATTGTGATGAAAGATAGGTATTTTATCAGTATACGAAAACGGTTATAGCTTTGTAAGGTACATTTAGTAAAACAACAATTGATTGGTCAGCACTCAAACACATACAGTCGAGCCAGTGTTCATGACTTGCCTTACATATTATGCCATCATTATTTATTTAAAGCAACAACATGATGTAGTCAGCATCTATATATAAATGCAATGTTTACTCATTCATCTACTTAGTATATTTGTCATTGTTGACATGACATTTCCACATGCTTCAGTCAGTTACTGTATACAAGTACATTGTTTACTTAGCAATAGGGCTGCACTGTCTACTCATATGATAATATCATAAATAACACGTTTAAAGTGTAATATTTCATAGGCTTTATATTTCATTTACAGTATATATTTTTCTAACACAATTTACAAACTTAATACTTCAGATTGATCTAAATAACAATTCGGTTCAATATATGTTGGCTATATTTCACAAATTATATCAATTAAATATTCAATAGTGCAGCACAGTTCGCAAGTAAAACCAACTACTTTGTTATGTAAAGCATTAGAAGAGATGCGAAGTAAAGTCGCCTGTTTAAAACATAGTTGGTCGGTGTAGATAGCCAAACAAACTAAATAGTTTGCTACAACATATGCCCCCATTATGTTCATTGATGCCAGGATGTATTCATGTAAGAAACATTTGATTCCAATTTCTAAAGCAGCTAACGCTGGTCCAATAGGACATTTCATCCCCACCATTTTAATGCATGAATTCCTTTTAAAAATAACACTTCTGTAGACATTTCCCTTTGTCTGTGTGTTTATATGAGAAGAAATTTAAAATTTGTATTTGCAGTTGGAGAGGAGCAATCTGCTCAGCCACATTTACATCAGGTAGGTTTTTGTACGTATTTCTAACAACTATTCTTTTTAATTCAACCTTCAAAATAAATAATTACAATTTCTAATCACTAGAAATGCACCGGAGCACTGCACCCCTTTTGAAAAGATTGTAGATCCAGGAAATCAACAGTTTACTCCTCTAACACCTCATCAGTTTAGGAATCATCAGTGGCACCGAAGTTAAAATAATGCCAATTTCATGTCTAAAGTCTTCTGAAGCATATCAAGAACAAAACCAGAAAAGAAAGAAACATGTACATATACAATGTGGGACACGATATAAAGGTACAAGTTTAATAATGTTTTGGCACAACAGAAAAAAATATGCATGAACTAGAATGCATGTTATCTCTAAGGTCAATTTGTTAGGTTACTTTCGTTGTGCACTTGCGATAGCCATTATCGTAAAATTACATAATATAAAAAGTTAGTTTTTACTTAAGAGCTGTGTGAGGTGTTTTACCAGTCAGATACAACTAATATAATTGACGTGAGAAGTGAACTCGCTTCAGCTTTCAAAACAACCTACTGACATAAGAAGGTTTTCAAATTTTGTTTGCGGTACTCTTCATTATATGATCATAGTGACATTTTTTATCTATCGCTTTCCTTTTGTGGTTTCTTTCGAACAACATAACAAATTATGTATATTATAATAGAGGATATATACAGTGTCTTCAAAAATACCAAATATATTGTACGTTTAGGAGCAAACTTAACTTGGTAGCCTAGTGCACTGGAGTTAACAAGAAAAGTTAACCCCAGTTCACATCGATGTGCACTGAATTTAACGCTGAAGTGAACTTGAGTTCACATCGATGTGCACTGGAGTTAACATCAATGTGAACTGGAGTTAACTACAATTCACAAGGTTACTTTCTTTATCATACATGTCTGGACTTTTCATCAGTTTATACTTACTGTTATTTTAACCCCTCCTGTCTGCTCAATAAATCAATAAATCTATAAAATATTAAATAGTAGATGTTACCTATTCATATACAGCAGTATCCTTTGATGAAAATATCATAATAACTATAAAGCGCGATGACCTATTAAAATATTACCACATGTACCGACTTTGATCCATGGTACATGTATAAATACATGTATTGTTGGTTTAAAGTTTATAATACTTAGTCTTTAATTAACGACATAATCACTATTGGAGTTCCTTTATAGTTATTACAAATCTATCTTTATTTTATGAACACATGATAGTGAGTCTTTTTCTGCATGGACATTCTGAAAAATAATGGAAATCTTATTTAGGTAACTACATGTACTGTGAATACGAAAAAAAACTATAGATATATGTATTATCTCATTCATGATGAGTAACAATGTACTGTAGTTACATGAATGCGGATCTAAATTCCAACAAAACATTTATTTTGAAACGATAAATATGTAGGTATCCAAATTGACTTTTTTTACAGGTAAATATTACCTGTCTGAACCCTGTTGCTAGTCCCGTGGGGGTGTGTTCTACACAAGGTATAGGGTCTGATGTCAAATTACACTTTCCTCCTGATCAGTACCTTGGGGCAAATCTGAGCAGAAGGTATTTATTTTTAGGTGGTGTCTCCTTGTAAATTAAGCTATCGAGAAAACTTTGTCTTTCTTAAAAAGAAAACAAGGATTTGTTTAGTTAAAATTCTAGTATGGAATTAGATGCTGACCTCTAAGTCTGTGTTTCTAAAAAGAAAATATATTACACGTCTCTGACTACATGCTTACTATGAAAATAAAATATATTATTAAACCTCAAAAATGTCTAAAACATGAATTATCCAATCAAAATAAACACATAATTGTATTGTCAGATCACCTTTCCAAAGAGTAGATGATTTATGCATAAAGAGCACCATAGTAATAATGTATATACATGTATATAATTCTCTTTAAATAAATGATAACTGCACCGAGTCCTTGAACCGTGTTTTAAAGAACAAATTTGAGGGATTTCGAAAAAGGACGTATATGGGTTTATTGATTTAACATTCTCATAATCCCTCCCGATTTATTCTGGAATTTTCAAAATTTCATTTCCTAATTGACCTAGTTCTTTGATTGTAACACCTATGTCCTGTGGCTAATATTGACCACTGAAAACATACAGGTACAAAAGGCTCTATCATGGTTCAGTGACCCATTAATTGATGCTTGGGTGTGTTATGATCAATAAGTGATGACTATTTATGCAGCACCCATTTTGTAAACAACCTGAGGGATAAGGTAAGTGTAAAGCACTACTATAGAGTCTAAGTAAGTCACTGTTTTGAAAAAGAACTGTGCCCGAGGCTTTCATTTCCTGAGAAAGGGACAGCAACAGTATCTTACCTGTAACCATGTACTGATTTACCTGTGTATATCTACTGGCGTATAATCGGCTGGATTTATTGACAGGAGTAATTGCCTTCACACAAGGTGGTAAGTTAAGGTGCAGCCCAGCAGAATCCTAGGTGACCACAGGTGAATGGTCAGTGGGTGGTCATTGCCCATATATTCTCAGGTAGATATCATATTGGAAAGAAAAATATGTGTCAGAGGGTGTTAACATTGCCCTAGCAACCATATTTAAAACTGCCGCTGAAGGGAATTTGTAATTGTATGATTGAAATTTGAGGTTCCCTGTGAAACTTAATTAACTTGATTTTTACTTGTATAAATTGATCAACTTATTTCATTTTTGTACATGTATATATAACTTTACCTATTGGTGCTTGCACCCTCCAACTGTGAATTTTGTCGTCATTTAAACAAGTGGTAATTCATTACTTAACCACCAGTATATACATACACCTGCTACGTTAGTGTGGTACCTGGGGAGGGGGTGGTGATTGTGGGATGTATTTTCTTATCCAACCATCAGCTTTTTCGTCATTTACTAGTATATATAACAAAGAAATAAAAATCAGACTAGCTCATATTTTTTTTCTTGATTTCCTATAAGAAGGCAACTTAAAATTAACATGTCTAAATTAGTAACACATATTTAGGTAACAGTGTACAGTAGCGCACGGTGGCCATGGGTGATATGTTTGTACAATAAATAACTCCTGTAATATTACATGTATCAAAATTTTAAAAAATAAGCACTAAAATTGGCATATACATGATAAAGTGGACTATGTGGACTTAATGATTTTTTTAAAAAAATATTCGAGTTTGGTTGGATACTACAGTTTTGGGC
Source organism: Crassadoma gigantea (assembly GCA_032360845.1). Taxonomy (NCBI): domain Eukaryota; kingdom Metazoa; phylum Mollusca; class Bivalvia; order Pectinida; family Pectinidae; genus Crassadoma; species Crassadoma gigantea. The sequence goes on from JAULCA010066652.1 coordinate 13,491, forward strand.
ATTTACGAATCTGTGTCTACACACAAAAAACTATATTTCCTTGTAGTCTATTTTTGCACTCAGCACATGTGTAAATATTGTGAAAAATCCACCGGAATGACCGATGCTAAAACGTGAGTATTTCTGTTACTGAGTAGACGATATTTGATTTCAGACAGGTTTTAAGAAAAAAATTCTACTTCCGGGGGTCAAATTTTTGGGGTAAAAATCATGTTTTTTTCGCATATTATTGTTTTGATATCGGAACCATTTTTTTCACAAGTCCCAAATCTGGCAAAAACAGGTTTTGAAAAAAAGAATTCATCTAAAATAAATGTATTGAAAATGTAGTTTATAAGAATATATATATATGTAAGTGTATTTATTGTACAATATAAATCTACTTTTCATGTTTATCTGAGACATGCCCTTATTTTTAGGAACCGGCCATTTCTGCTGTACACTGCTACCTTAGTTTGATCTTTACTTTATATCTATATAGTGCCATGCCATGATATAAGACTTTTCTGGAATTTTATTATTTCTTGATTTTTTTGCAGAAAAAAAAAGAAACAAATTACCCTATTGTTGTCGTATTATAGAGAAAATTTTCATAAAAAAGTATAGAATTATAGGAAAACTTACCACATTTACCCATACTACATAACAGATACTGATCCCCCATCCTGATACTACAATATTGATATAAATTAAATCACAGATCTAAATATCACAAATGATATATACGTCTCTGAATAAATGTGATGTGAATTTTACTATGATAAAGTTTAACTTTTTATCTTCAAAATTGTAGAGCTTTCTATAGATACATTTTCTATAATCACCAGAGAAAGTGTACAAATTATCTTTGTACAAGTATATGTTCAGTTGAAATTTTAAGTAATCAAGAAACCAAAAATATGTTTATCGTTGATTCAATATTATGAAATCTTCAGTTGAATAAGTCTCTCCTTTCTATTTCAATTTTCATATCACAAAGGAACTCATTATAAACATTTATTGAAATATGTACTTCAGTCTTTAAAACTTTGGTAAACACCGTAGTGCACTGGAGTTAACATCGTAGTGCGATGGAGTTAACACTAAAGTGAACTGGAGTTAACACTTAAGTGAACTGGAATTAACACTAAAGAGGACTGGATTTAACATTGAAGTGAACCGGAGTGCACTTCAATGTTTTGTCAAATGCACTTCCTTGTTCACTACGTGTGCACTACGAAGTGAACTTGATACCTAGTTAAGTTTGCTCCCAACTGTAAATGTGGCCAATATTCTGATATCTTTTACGAGTTGGACACTGTTAAATATACTGTTTCTACGTTCTTTGTAACGAAACCCTACACTGGAACGCTACGCGACACATTAAACTGACAGAACTTGATCTGGGTCCTTTTCCACTAACATGTCTAGATAACTCTACGCGACAAAAGGACCTGTTACAAGAACAAAAGAATTTTGCCCACAAATCGATTTAACCATAACTGGGTTATTTTTGTAGCTCACTAAGACACGACGCATGGGATAGTTTTTTGTTTTAAATTAAAAAGGTCAACGGGGCCTGTGCTGAGACCTATTTAGTGAAGCCCTCAAAACGTGTACGCCAAGGTTTATTTTTTTATCCAAATAACTATCAAAACAACGTTTTACGATATCAGATAATATTATAATGTTTAAAGTAGGATCTGCTGCAAATTAAGAACTCAAATAAGTTAGCCAAAACATTGCATAATAATTTTTTTTTGCAATCTTAACTCTACAAATGGCGGTATTTTCATACACTTGTTTGCTATCTCAATTATTTACGGAAGTGACACAGCAATTTCCGGTTATTGTACACCAAAAATCTTTTAATATTATTTCATGCATTATATTGAGAAACGATAGTTAAAATTTCAGAAAATTTGAGAACCGTTAAATTTGACATATAACTGTTAAATTGTAGCATCGTCTTTTTTCAAATGAAATCCAATAACCTTATGACTACAGTCATGTTTAATCATTTGACAATACGTAGCACCAATTTATTATCACAACAATAAAACTGTCATCAGTAAAATCTGCTGCTCACTATGAGCTGAGCTATAAAGCTTGATGTTGCAAAATAAAAAAGTTATGCAGTCTCACACATATACAAGTTTAGTCCGTTATGTAATTTTTAGCTGTGTCGCATCTTTACGGATGTGATACTTTGACACGTATCTGGTTTTTGTACACCAACATACTTTGGATATTATTCGGCAAATAATGTTGACTGACGATAGTAGAAATTAAAACAAAATCAGTGTTCGGTCAATGTGTCATCTAAAGGTCAATTTGTTGTATGACCGATGTCAAAATAAGTCTTCAATGACTATAGGTTAATGTGAGTATTTTATGATTACCCCAAAATCATTTCAATATACTATGACGGTGAAAGATATGGTTAATTGTTAAGTATGATGCAACTATTGAACTGAACTATTTAGTTAAAGGGAGCATACAGCGAAAGTTAGGCAATTTGTCAGAACATTAGATGTATCAGTATAACATATTGAAATGTTGTTATATTCAAAACGTCAATAAGCTTATGAGGCTGTTGATAATTTGGTCAGAACCGACAACTGGTTTTCAAACAGACCAGTTTTTAATTTTGCCTTTAAAGTCCATCCTGACCATGCATGGCAATCTGAATCCGACAGTGTTTTTAATTTTAGTTTTGGAGAATTTCCATATCTAGATAAGTAATTATGATCTAAGGAAGATCAATTATGACCCAATAGCGTTATCAAGCTTCGTTTGCAAGAATGCTCTATCGACCATAGCTACTTCAGTATCTGGGTGCAAAAAAGCTTCCGATGATGTGTTCAGGACAAATGCGTGCATCACAAGGGCACCAAAGCCTATGATTTTCCATTAGAGAAGTCTGCACTTGTTTCGGAATAGTAGTACATATGTCATTATAATTGAAACATACAACGCCTTTGTGATAGGAAGAGGATGTGATATTCAAGAGAGGCACTGACGGAATAATGGGGATGGCATTAATAACATCTTCCTCCTCTTGAAAATCACGACCGGTTTGTTCGTCTCCTTGAGGATGGGACTTCACAGATGTGCCTGAGGGAAGTCTCTTCCGCACATAAAGTCCATAACATCTCATGCATATCTTACTGCCATCTTCTACACTCAGATCTAGGTCAATAAGCATATATTTTAACCAAGGGTTGTGCGGGGAGTCCAGCAATCTTGTTTGATCTTATCGTACATTCTGGCATGATACACGCACCACCCATGATGATAGAATACTTTGAAGACTAGTCTTCTTTAGGATAAAGTAGTTGTGGATTACAAGATGTGAGTATGTGTGATCAACTGTACCTTGAAAACCAAAATGATCCTATCACCAAATCACTATACCTTTATCCTAAACAACATTAAAACATAAAAGCATTATTATATAACTGGGGATTTTTCCAAGGAAGTCAATTAACATAACCTATTTATTTTGGCCATTGTACATGCTTAAAGTGCAATTCTACCATTAAGATTCCAATTGTAGTCCATTAAGCTACATAGTTCAGTCCAAGAGCTACATCATACTCTACTATTAACCATATCATCCACCGTGATAGTATATTGGAATGATTTTGGGGTAATCCGAAGTATATTGTGGACCAATTGTCAACCACCCTGACTATGAGGACGCTGGGCTACGGTTAGTGTTATATCATATATACAGTACAGTATAACAACATTGGCAGTTGTGAATGAAGTGTCCCTAAGGGAGGATAAAGTGTAATTTCATTTAAATTTTGTACACCAGTGTAATATGGTAATATACATTTTTCTATCCCATACTTTCATGGTGTACAAAAACCAGAAATGTGTCAAAGTATTACTACCATAAAGATGCGACACAACTTAAAATGAACATTACATTCTTAACCAGTAAGTAGTTCTTAACTGCACAACTTTTCTATTTTGCAACATCTAGCTTTAAAGTTCAGCTCATCATGAGCAGCAAACTTTACTTATGCCAATTTTATTTCTCAAATATTTTGAATATTTCGCAATCGAATCTTAACATAATGCATCAAATAATATTAAAAGATTTTTGGTGTACAAGAACCGGAAATTGGTGAGTCATTTCCGTAAAAAATTTACAGAGCAAAACAGTGTATGAAAATACCGCCATTTTTAGAGCCTAAGATTACAGAACTTTTTTATATGCAATGTTTTGTTACTTATTTAAGTTCATAATTTGCAGCAGATCATACTTTTAACAATATAATATTATTTGAAATCGTAAAACATTGTTTTGATAGTTATTTGGACGAAAAGTACACCTCTAGAGGGCGGCATTAAAAAGGTCATAGCACAGGCCCCGTGGATCTTTAAAAAATACAACATCTCATGTGTCGGGTCTTAGTGAGCTACAAATATAACCTATTTATGGTTGAATTGCTTTGTAAGCAAATTTTGTTTGTTTCTGAGACAGGCCCTTTGAAAATATTAATAAAACTAATAATTAAATTACTTTTTTCAATTGAAGTGTGTATGCATTTTCATTTTAACAAAGTATGTCAAACTGTTACAATAATCTTATTGTTCAATTAAGTCCTATAATTTCAACTCAGATCATTACGCGTTGTTGATAAGCGGCGAATCTAACGCCAAACTATAATTGCCAGGTGTTTATGTGAGTTATACCGGATTCCGACTTTATTTATATAATGGTTACTGTTTGCCCTTTTGTATCCGCTCTGCTTTTAAATTAAACCACCGTTCATGTGTAAGTGACTGTTTTGTGATGTTTAATCTCACTGGCGTGTTGGCAGCTGGTACATATATGCACCTATGTCGTCATTGAATAGACTACATTTTATATTTTTCATTGCTAGAACTGTTTCAACAAAGTCACTCCGTAGTAACAATCTACCTTGAACCCACGAACAAACTGCCAGCAGTATGGCCAATACTCACAGAGCACTGAAGTAGTGGTGTTTAACAACAAAAGAAACTGTTAGGTCATTCGATAAATGTTATCAAAACCTGATATATATTCTGTCGCCTGACGCTAACGTTGCCAGGTTCCTCTTTTTTTCAGTTGAAGGTTAACAGCGTCGCTTTTAAATTATCTGTGAGGGAGGGGGTTTGAGGGCATTTTGTGTGTGACTGTCAATACCTACCATATCAATGATACAAAAAAAAAACATCAAAAAGAATACAGTCAGTAACATTTTTATCGGCAAACGCTATGTTGTTAAATTGCATCTGTGAAATCACAGACATAATTGATTTATGATAACATTATATCGTGTCTTAAAATATTTATGTGACTTCATTTTTTTATGAAAATGGTAGGGATTAGGGCCAAATCTTACGAATATTAATGTAAAGACTCCATTTTTCATCTGTGTTTATCATAGGTTCTTCCTGTGTCTGCATTAGACCAGAACAAACTTACAGCAGTTTCCAGGCAGTTTGCATTGGCCAATTCACCCTTGAGGGAAAAGCAAACTTCGGATTATGACAGACTAGCAGCAACCTTATTAAACCAAATACGTTTACGAACAATGCCAACACCAGCTACAACCGTTCCGATAGGGGCTTTCGCGAACCTTCCGCTTGAGCATCTTCAAGTCCCAGTGGAAAGAGAACAAAAACAAACTCCAGTCCAAGATATGGAAAAAGAGCGTTCTAAAGCAGTTAATCAGACAGGTATGTCGAAACAATCAATGGAAAAGTTGTTTTAGTTGATGAAATAATTACTATAAGCATAATA
>JAULCA010066652.1:31298-53187 GCA_032360845.1 Crassadoma gigantea
TGAACAAAGATGTACGCAACGTTATCTGATTTGCCAAGCTATTTTTAACGTATGTCTAACTTTAAACAATTGCATTAAGACCTGTGATAAAATTTTCTCTTTTTTGTTTTTGTTCTATTGAAAAGTAAAGAAAAGACTATATATATATGGCCTCAGTTTGTGGTAATTTTATCTATAAACAGTACAAGTTTTCTTATTATTGCCTCAACAAGCTGTACTTTCATTGTTTTGAGCAAGATGAATAAAACCTGCGCTCAGATTATAATATTTCAACTCATTTTGTGATCTTAATAACAAATATAAACAGAGAACATACGATTTATGTTTTTCCGACCTCTTGTTTTTATGAGGTTCGTGTTCACATCCCCTCATATTCTACTGCTGCTTCAGGGTGACGTCTACGTTTTGTTTAGGTGCTGACGCTTTTGTGTATTTACACAAAAAGAATACATATGATTTGTATTGGGTTATATTATAGTATAACGTATTATACAAAATACTAGCTATATGTGTGTATAATAAACCAATACAATTAAGACAAAAAAATGAGGCAATCATCAATAGCTGCACAACATCCGATATAATCATTTTATATTTTTTCTCTGCTTTTCAGAATATCAAGCCATGCTCATTAATGAGTTACATTTGGACGACTACTTTCCAGATCAGCTTACTTTCGCAACTGTGATGTCTATAAGCGATAAAGAAAAAGACGAGGCAGATACGCTTGCCGATCTCCCAAGGTTAATTCTACGTAAATTAATCATGCTTGATTTTACTAGTAGAGAAAACGATTTAAGCATATGCTTAACAAAAATGAAGAGATTAAGAGACTATCAGTCAAATAAGTGTCAAGGAAATAAATCTTGCATACTAGATGAGGATTTTCATTCAGATTTCGACTATGATGAAGACAGCCAAGAAAAATCAATAGCGAATTTAGATAGGCGTAGCCCAGTAGATATTTTCTTATCGATCTTCATTTGCTTACATCCTACATTGAAACAAAAAGTATGTCTAAAAATGTTTGCATGTCACCTAGCGATACCGATTATTTTTCCATTTAGAAAAAATAAAGAGCAGGACAAACTGCTAATGTTTTCTATGTGGCCTCTCCGATCAATAACGGTTAACGATGGAAACACAGATACAAGCATAGTAAACTGTAAACAAAATATTGTGTCATTTGTTAGATTAGGACGTCCACGAATCTCGAAATCAAAACTTGCAAATGAACTTTTGTATGACACAGCTCACAATGCATTCTTTAATTACGATTGTATATTGGGTTCGAGTGAGAAACAAGCAAGTGTCGGACTTGTTGAGGCTTCCTGGTTTTTACCTTCTCCAAAGCAACCCAGTGAATTGCAAACTGTTACAGTATTTCTTAATCTGAGAGGTGATGCGTCAAACAATGCAGAACAAATGGAATATTTGAAAAGTGTATCGCGCGTCATGATAATAGTCGCTGACAAAGAATATATACAAAACAAAAAAGATTTGGAATACTTCAAACGTGCTAATTTCAATGTGTTGTTTCTCCTAACAGGAAAAGTTTCAAAAGAGTTCTTGATAAAGTACAAACAATTGTACATGGCTTCAAGTCCAGATGGTTTTAACGCCGAATTTATGCAAGAATCTGTACATGGTAAAAACATCGGTTTATCAGAAATAAAGGAAACCATTTTAAATATAATTGGACCAATGCTTAATGGAACGAATTCCACTAAAACTATACAAGAAATGTGTGAGCAGGCAAGAACGATGGGAATTACTATAGATGAAGATATGCCTACATACAAAAATGGAAGAATAGCAGCGACCAAACTTTTTGAACAGGTAGAACATTGTCCTCTCACAGATATCAAATTGAAATTTACACCATTACAAGGCGAACATTGGCAGGAATATACTAAAGCAATGAAATCCCGTTTCAAGTCAATTCATAAATGTTTGGAAGAAAAAGAAGAATTGATCCAAAAGATGGAATTACAAAGGACAGAGCAATGGAATGCTTACAAGACTGGAGAACAATTTATCAAAGACTTCATTGAAATATTTTTAAAACTGAATGATGACAATTTGGTTTGCTTTTTAGAGTCGTTAAAATTTGAATTAGATGAAAAGTCAAGAAAGGAAATGCCAATGTATCGCACGAGGTATGCAGCAGCATTGAATAAATTCCAAACGACATCAGAAACTGATAAAGCTAAGGCCGAAAAGGAAGTCGAAGAAGCGGAACGGAAACTTAGCAACGCATCTTTTGGTATCGAACATATTTTTCGGGAATTAGGTCAAATTTATGAGGCAAATCTGATAGAAAGTGACAGAAAGTTTGGATCGAGTTTAGCCAAGGCAGTAGCAAGGTCTTTAAAGCTAGGTTTCCCGTTTGAGTTAATGGATGGGGATGTAGCAAATGTTCCACTGAAATGGGTAGAAGGAATCTTTGACGAACTTAAAGATGCCCTCAGTGATTCAAAGGTACTTATATTATCTATTCTTGGACTTCAAAGTTCGGGTAAGTCAACATTACTTAACGCAATGTTCGGACTTACATTTTCAGTAAGTGCAGGTCGATGTACGCGTGGTATTTATTTGCAACTTTTTCCTGTGCAAAAAAGTATTTTTAAATTTGATTACGTGCTTGTGGTCGACACGGAAGGATTACGGGCGCCTGAACTGGGTGAGCAGAAACATCAATATGATAACGAATTAGCAACCTTAGTTTTAGGAATGGCAGACATTACTATTATCAATATAAAGGGTGAAAATACCAGCGAAGTGAAAGACATTTTACAGATTTGCGTTCATGCATTCCTTCGATTAAAAATTGCTAATCAAAGCCTACAATTACGTCAGTCATGCATTTTCATACATCAAAATGTTTTAGATGATGGAGCTAAGGATTCTATGATACACGCAAGGAAAAAGCTGGATGAAACGTTAGATAGAATGACAATGGAGGCGGCAAAAGAAGAAAACATCAGTGACATAAAATGTTTCAAAGACGTTATTAATTTTGACAGCAATCACCATGTATGGTACTTTTCAGATTTGTGGAAAGGGGATCCACTCATGGCCCCTGCTAACCCTGGATACAGTAGGGATGTTCGAGAAGTAAAATCTTTTATATTTGGAACACTGACTCAAAACAAGGTTTCTTATCTGACAATTTCCGATAGCTTTGTTCACATAAAAGACTTGTGGAACGGTATATTAGCAAATGATTTTGTTTTCAGCTTCAGAAATAGTTTAGAAATAAGAACATACAATGCACTGGATAGAACATATCAGGACCTAATATGGGACCTAGAGATATTTACAAAAGACCTTATGCAAAAAGCTGAAACCGAAATGAAACAACGTGTTTCTGAGGCTTGTGGAAAAGATACAGGTAATGACAAGGGAATTGTTCAATCTACCAGCACTATACAGTCCGATTATCAAGAACGATTCTGCAAAAAACAACTTGATCTGAAAACGGACTTGAAGAAGCATTTTGAGGAGAGCGAGAAAAAGGATGTAATTGCTAAATGGAAACATCGCAAACTTTCTGAGTTAAACGATTTTACCACGGAATGTCGACATAAACTGAAGAGACAGTTAACGGATATGCAATCGCATTGCATAGTTGATTTTGAAATGATAATTGCTCTTCAAAAGCGAAAGAATGAAATTGATGATAAAGCAAAATATCTCGCCGAACAACTGAAAGGCACTCGACTTCATCACGGCGATATGACGAACGCTTTTGATGATATGTGGGAAAAATGGATAGGGCAACTCAATGTTCAAGACGAATACTCAATCGATATTAAAGAATCGGTAAAGAACATTTTATTCGAAACGTTTAGCAATCAAAAAGATGTTGTCGACACTGAGTTAACCAATTATCCTCTTGGTCGCTACAAATCATTCAAAACTTTAGTCAATGGCATGAACAAGTTTGAATTTAACAAAACACACATACATGTAAGTGTTAAATTTTCCTTTCGTAACTTTGTGTCCCATATCACCGGTACCCCTGTCATAAAAGAAGAAGTGATTCGAATCACCAATATAATATTGAGTGATATTGACTTCAGATTACAAGAACTGAAAAAAAAGGATTGGAAATTTGATGAGATAAAAATGAAAGAAATCCTCAAATGTATTCTGCAACATATAGACCTCCACAACCAAGATGCAAAAACTGAATTTACACTTCTTGTGCCTTACAAAGTAACACTCGCTATCTATGTGTTTGGGTGTGCTCTTCCGTTGTTTGAACAACTTGATTCAGAATATAAAAGGAAACACAGCATGAAAACCAAATTGAACAATCATAAAAAGGTCGTTTGGTGCCATTTTCAAGATGTTGTTAAAGAAAAATCAGCTACAGTGATCGCGTGCGAAAGATTTTGCGAGGTCATTCGAGAGCAAATTAAAGAAAAGGTTCATCAAAGTCTTCCCGAGTTAATATATCAAGATATAGTTATCGATATGGGGAAATCAAAATATACACTTATGGTTCGGATATTGACAGACCTAGCAAATGAACACCAAGCACTATCTTTTATACGTTACACCGCAGACCCCTTCCTTTATGCGACCAAATGGTTAAAAAAATACATAGATACAAAGTGTTTTCAATCTCCTACTCACTTATATGCTGAGTTGGTATCAACAGAAGTAAAACATAAATTGAAAACTATTTCAGAAGCTGTCGCAAACATTTCTTCTTCTTGTGTATGTGATTGGCTTTCTGATTTACTTGACAAGATAAAGGATGACGTATTGATCCCAAGTGATTTATTCTACCTAGTTTTGGACCAAAAGATAACAGACTTGGGTGATTTTTCAAAAACAGTAAAAGAAAGGCTTACACTATTGGGCCCCGAAATAGAAGAGAACTTAAAGAAAGAAACACCTGAGTCAGTTGTATGGTATAATAAAACCCCATACGAAATATGTACGGAAAAACTCTGGGGTTGTAAAGCTGTATGTATGTTTTGTAGAGAGCCATGCAAATGGTATTGTTCCCATTCAAATGCTCATTCGTGTGTCCAGCATAGAGCAGTCGGTGCTTCAGGAATAGCCTGGGACGGTACAGGTATACTTGCACTGGAGAGCTGCAATTTCTTTGTCCACTCTTGCAATCATTTTGTTAGTAGATCAAAATGTAAAGGACCGTGCACTGCAGATAGCAATACTAAACACTCACATCCCTACAAAGATTACAAGCTCTACTATCAGGACTGGGAAATTGATCCCTCTCCAGATATTGTTTCATCGAAATATTGGGCATGGGTTTTATGCACCTTCAACGAAGAAATAGCCGAGTATCATAACGAGAAAAAGGCCCCAATCCCATTATCATGGACAAAATATACCAAAGACGAGGCAATCCAGAGTCTGAGACTGTAATGCAAAGTACCTTAGCCTATGCAAGTACATCATACATAATTGTTCAAAAACCTTGAAATTGTCTGTTTCGGTTCGAAAATCAACTATTTTTTCCAATATAAAGAGTTAGAGCCAAGGCATGCGAATTATCGCTGTGTTGTAATGTGTTACTTGGGTGATCAAACTAATAACTGTAGTATAAAAGATATGTATTACTTTCCTTGAATGATGCCTATTATTATTTTTTTTATATAAAGACATTTTACTAAATAGCATCCATATTATCAATCGGTTTGGATATATTACTGAAGGTATACGTTTAAACTTATATGTAGGTTAATATTTTCACTTATTCAAATATAGATATATAAAGGTCATTTAAAGTTATCAGAAATACATCTTGGTTACTGGAAAATATTGTTTCCATTAAATCAAACTTTGTGATTTAATCAGATATGGTTAAAGTGTTGTAAAATTATTACAAAATAAAAGAGCAATGCTCACATAGCAGAGCATACACGGACCCATCCAGCTATACGTTGTTTAGAGCAAACTGAGATGTTTCTTATTTCTCTTTAAGAAGATTACATACATAGATACCCCATTGTTCTCGCACCTTGATCGACGTTTACATATTTAATCATGGTGTTTTAAATCTATTGTTATATCTGATTGTAAACAGACTTTGACTATACCAGCTGGCCGACAAAAATGTGGTAGTAACAGCGTATTATGTAACAACTGGTTATCTTTTTTGTTTTGTTGTGTAGTTTTGATTCTTGTTGACTGCTTCTATTTGTTTAATATGAAGGGAAAACTTGCCTCAAACATTTTACCAATCCCTTTGCATTCACTGACGTTATCACTTCTTTACTTATATATGTAATTCCGTTTTTTCGAATTGCAGAGTTGTGAGCAGATATTAATATCAATAGTCAATAGTTTGTGTGGAAACATTACGTCGTTTTCTTAAAATGTATGACGTTTCTCTCACAAACAAATGACGTAACAACCAATACCTGCGGATAACTCTGCAATACGAAAAGACGGATTGTGCAACCACAGAGAACATTATTCTCGTGTAAAGTACACACATATTGGATCATACTGTCGTTTTTACTTTCAAGATATGTACTGGATCCGTTAATATATATATAATCAGTAGTTTATATTTTCACTAGTATAATTATGTAACGGTGACTTATATTTTTCAGAAATATATTTTGTTTATTGGTATGTCTTAATTAAATCACTGGTTTATATATTACTATATCAATTACGTGACACATTTCTTAATATAACATTATAATGTTTTATTTTCCATTAAAACAATAAAAGTTGGTTCGAAAAAAATTGTTCATTATTGATTAACTCGCAATCATATCTTTTACGAATCACCAACAAAGGAATGTTCATATTTCAGTGCAGACACCATATATATCCAGCCTATCAAGATTTAAATAAATAAAGTGACTCATCGATTTGACCACATTGATTTACCACTGGTACACATTTCCTCATAGGATGTCAGTTGTTGGGTTTTTTTCCCTCTTTTTGTCCTATACCAACTCATTTGCTGTCACTTATTATAGACTTAGCTCATATGCACGTATGATTGAACTTAATTGGTAAGTCCTTCTAGTGCCTTTGATTCGATTTGCCGTTTCACTGTTTACTAAATCTTCTGGCAGACTGTTCAAATAATTGATTATTCTCACGTTGAAGCAATGGGTTAGAATGTTAAGTCTATATTGTGTTTTTTATTTATATTTTATAGTTGTGTCCCTTTGTTCTGCAGTCTGTCTCCATATCGAAAAAAAATCATCTCTTTCAAGACTGTCAATTCATTTCACTATTCGAATTTTGTATCATATCTGCCTTTTTTCTCCTTTATTGTAGGGGTGGACCTTGAATGTTGCATAATGTTTAGTAAATCTTTTCGAACAAACATCACCATAGCAATGTGCAATCTGTATAGCATTACTTCTTACCTTGCACGCCTTTAGAAGATGTCGTTTGAAGATGATAATTTATTTGACCCATGTTACTTTAACCGTTGGTATTTGATATAACGTACAATGTAAGCCTCTTAGCTCATATGATTTGAAATAAATACCATTACCTTAAGACTTTTGGGCTTAAGTTTTGGACATTTGCAGCACATTAGAACACTGGAACCCTGTATGACGTACCTAATTTACGAATTAAAAATAGCCTGGTTCTTGACTTCAGGACATGCAAATTGAACCGTTTGGAGTTGGACCTCTGTGACCTAAACAAAAAAAGCAAGACCCGATACTTGTTCACATCCAATCGGGAAATCCGACCCGGCCGCCTTGGTGAAAGGAAAGTACGCTATCTACAGCATCACTCGATATATATAAGATATCTTATAAAGTATACGAGCTAACTTATACAATGTATAATCGAAATCTCGTAACTATGTGAGAAGTTGGAATATTTTATTGATTAACGTCTACTTCTCTTATTGGACCCCGATCGTTCCTCAGTCCCTTAGGGTCCAACAATCTCCTTCTATACGATCGGACAGTATGTCTCCCAATGATGATCTAGACCAAATTGAGTTCCCTTTACCCAAAGATGCTCTGTAACAAATTCGGTAAAATTTACTTCCATTTCCCCTTAAGGGCCCTACCCCTCTCTTCCAAGGGAGCCATAACTATAATTATTTTGGTGAAAATCCCTGTATTCATATTGAAGGAGAATGGACTTTGCCACTCTTGCCCCTGCCTTCATACAAATTTATTTCCCATTCCAAAGGATGTTACAGACCAAATTGATTTTAGTCCCTGCATTTGTATAGAAGGATAAATATTTTTAACATTTCCTTTTATTGGGCTCCACCCCTCTGCCCACAGGAGATGGGGTATACCCACCCAACTTTACAAAATTGAGTCCCTGTTGAGCCAGGGTAGGGGTAGTTTATACACCATTGATTCCCCTTTCCCCAAGAGGTTATAATCCCTCTTTTCAACTATTTGTCTTATCGGTCCCAACCCTTTTCCTTCTACTGACCACACCCACCATTCATACAAAATTGAGTTCCCATTGCCCAAAGATACTTTCGAACAAATTTGGTTAAAAGATATCCAGATCCTTGGTATGGAAGGAACACATCTAAAAGATTAACATCTATCTTCTATATTGGGCCCCCACCCTCAGCTGTCTCATGCACAAGCTCTGTTTTATCCAAATTGAGTCCCCTTTCCTCCACGAAGCTCCATACTAAATTTGCTTTTAATCCCTTCACTTATATGGAAGATGGATTTTACAAGATTACTTTCTATTACCCCTGTTTGGCCCCGCCACCTGCCCTTAATGGGTCCAAATTCTCTCTTTAAATAAAATCAAAGAAAGTCCATAAATATATCACCTCTTTGAACATTATTTAAGCAACCTCAGTAAATATTTTTTGTGTAAATGCAAACTCTTCAAATATAAAATTGTTTAACTTTAAACAACCTACAGGCCGGCTCACAGACAGTTGATTGACACTAGCAAAAAGCCCTAAGTTCACTTGTTAATCGAGCTCAAAACATTTTTCTTGTTTTTTCTATTGTCTTTATTTCTCTTAGGTTTGACAACTTAAAACAGAAATGAGGCACACTAATATCTTAAACAAATCTGCTTTTCAGAGTCCTCCATCTAAATTTGATTTATAGAAGTGTGTTTGACAAAAGGCGTTCATTCACAAAGACACTTCTTTGTTTTTCGTTAGTGGTATTAGCCTGCTACTGTATTGTGCAACAGAATTTGACTTTTGTGGCACAGATTCTTGCGAAAATTTGCACACCAAAAAAAATGTGCATTTGTAATCATTCAGGTAATGATACAATTTTGTGCATGTAGTTTTAACAAAAAAAATGCTAATTAGCATTTTATTACACTGTGTCTCGAAATTTTGAGTTAGTAAGTCGTAATTCTAACCGAAATAAAAATTGATTCTTTTTCTAAATGGGCCTAATGCTCTTCCATCAAATATAGACGAGTGACTTGTTTTGTTACAGCAGATTGTATCATCTCAGGATATATCTGCTTATCAAATATTGTTACTCTAATTCATGATTTTCAATGTCTGAGATCAGAGGCCTAAGTATATATCACAGTGACCTATTTTTGTTTTAATTAAGTACACTATGTATACCATCATAAGATATACCTGCTTACTAAGTCTTATTAATTTCGATTGTATACGAGATATTATGCTCTGGACAACAGTAACTTTCAAATGGTAAGGTCAACTTTCAAAGGTCACAATGAACTAATTTTTACTGCTCTCAACCATTCTAAGATGTACCTGAATACCTTATCTGGTAACTCCAGGTAATATGATATGAGATATGCACTAACAAGTAATTTCAAAGGTTAAGATCAAAGGAACATGATAAGTCACAATGACCTACTTCTCTAACTCTGCTATCTCAGAATTTATCTATGTCTACAATCTGGTACCTCCAGGTTAAATAGTATACAAGATATGCTTTAGACCACGTGTGAAGGTGACCTAATCCTTGTAGTTCTGTACTCCACCATCACAAAACATACTTACATACAGAGTCTGGTCACTCAAGGTGAAAAGTTGAACAAGAATGCCCTAAACAAACTTTTTCCAAGATTGAGGTTGAAGGTCAGACCATAGGTCACAGTAACCTACTTCTCGTACTATACAGTTTGCCATCCTATGATGTCCTTGCATACCAAACCGGACTTCAACAAGTTAAAAAGTATATAAGATATGCCCTGAACATACTGTTTAGATGATGGATAAGTTCCATGTACTCCCATCTTCATCCCCAGAGAACCGGTGGTGGACTTTATAAGCCTATTCACTTAACCAGTGTTTAAATTCAGCAGTTGGTTTATACAACACCAATACATCATCCACACACATTTTACTAGGTAGGTTTTATCTTACTACATTCTTGTTAAAATAGTCCATGAGCTCTGAATAAGTAATGAAAACTTAAGTGAGTGGAGGCTCATACAAATATACCCTCCACAGCCTGAAAATCAGGTAAAATTTGATAATGAACTTTTAACCTTGACATACAACCACCAAACTCTAATCAGGTGTAGAATTTTACATTACCTTACTATTGCATAAATATCAACTTAACTGTTGAGGGATAGTTTTTGAAGGGGGAATAAGTACAAGGGATAAGCTGAACACATATGTATCACAATCTCTGCTTTACCTTTATTTTGTAAGCATGGAGTCACACACAGATTATTAAAGCTGTGGTTTCACTAATGTATAAACAATTGATGCACATCTTCTACATAAATGTATTTAAAGAAATATTACAAAGAACAAAGTAAATATGTTGAAATGTATATGTAATATATATTCCTATATGAAATAATCTGTACAGATCACAAACTAATCATATCAATCTTCTTTACAATCATACAGTGTATGTATATAAATGTATATTGAACCTTCTTAAGGTGTTCAAATCTATTCCATCTATAACAAATTACAACATATTTTATTAAATAAAATCTGAGAATATCTTCCTGTAATTTGCAATATTTATCAACTGATGATTTCTCTGAATATTTACAAACTGGACAAACGTAAGAATTGCACTAACAAAATAATTAAGTTCTGGTAATGATCTGCAGTCAACAGGTTAACCATACTTTGAAACATTGGGTCA
This sequence comes from Crassadoma gigantea, assembly GCA_032360845.1. NCBI lineage: Eukaryota > Metazoa > Mollusca > Bivalvia > Pectinida > Pectinidae > Crassadoma > Crassadoma gigantea. The sequence continues at coordinate 42,365 of JAULCA010066652.1, forward strand.
GACGTGTACAATAACAGCTCTTATTACAGTATCTTGTCACCTGGACATGTACACTCCCCTGAACAAAAACTTATACAGTATTTATAATTTGTTTCACATGGATTGAAATTTGATATTATTTAACCCTATAATGTACACTACAATTGTATAGAGTATATATAAATTGTTTCACATGGATTGAAATTTGAAATTGTTATTTAACCCTTTCACCACAGTAGATTATAACTGACTCATCCAGATAAATGCATGGTAGAGTCTATCTAAGTTACCTAAGTGTGAAAGGGTTTTTAAAAAACACACACATTTTTCAGATCATCATCATCTGAATAAACAAGTTCAACTGTGTAAATATTCATATAAACGAACACATCAATTATTTATATGAACAAACACATCAATATCTTTCAACAATTTTATCCTATATCAGGAACTTATATTATGTGATAAAAAAATTTGGACAATAACATTTTGTATACATAAAAGCAGTAATATAAAATCAGAAACATTTTATTGAGATTCTGGTGTACGTTATTTATATCTATATGATAATAGGATTAAAAAATCCTTACCACCGACACTTTCAGGCTGAATATCACATACAAAGACGAAGTACAACACCGTACTGTTTATATTAAACATCATCAGTACAAGATTACACATTAATACTTAACTGATAATTCCTATCACACTCCTCTCACTCAATATAAGAGGCAGCAGTGACCGAGTGGTTAAGGCGTCTGTCCATCTACGATCATTAGTCTATGACCACTGGGTCACGGGTTTATATAAACTTATTTAATTTCACAACAATAATGAAACAAGTTCTTTCAACTTATATCAATCCTTCTTGTTGGCCACAATTTTAACGTGCATGGGGTCTTATTGTGAGAGGAAACTGGAGTACCTGGAAAAAACCCACGTGGTCAGGCAAGTGATCCCCATACCTTTTCAGATTAAGGGATCGAACCCTGGCAGCCTTTGTGAAAAGCGTGCGTGTCACCAGACCACCTTGACTAAGGTTTGAGGCTTATGACGCCACTGGACTGGTCGCCAGGTACTGGCCGCAGGTTGGTGGTTTTTTTCCTGGCACTCCCATTTCTTCCACCATCAACACAGTACCCGACAGGTTCTTAACCCCTTCACCACTGTGGACTCAATGCATGGTATTGTTTACTTAAGTTACATAGGGGTTAAAGGGTTAAATTACATTGATGTGAATGGGACATAAAAATAAACAAACCTAATATTCCATTCAATACAGGCTTAGTGTTTGGTCATCAAGCAATAATTTACATTAAACATTGATATGAATTTAATTTATCTTTTTATTATGCATTTACTGACTTACATATGACTTTCTACAATGACAGACAAAGATCTGAGCAGACCAAGATCAACACATTAAAATGAAATCATAATAAAATGATATTCATATTCAAGGAAGAAAAGAAGACAATTAAAATAGATAGCAAAAGTATTTGGAAAAAGTAGTTCCATAAGTAACACATTCTTGTGCATATAAATCTAAATATGTGACCAGCAAGGCAAAACATCATGGTTACCCCCCTCCCCTCCACAACTCCAAAAGAAATATTTATAAATCTTATATTGTTTTTGAAAATTAGCTACATTCTACAGTTAACATTATAAATCACATTTAGTTCATACAGAACTGGAAATGTATAACAATTCAACAAAGTAAAATACTAATAGCTATATATGAAATGTAGAATAATGTTCAAGGTCAAAGTTGATTCATTAGATGAACACTTGTTTTTCATTTTTTTAGTCAGACCACTTTATCAATACTGAAAGATTGACAAATGTGCACTATGTTAAAAAAAATTGAATTGCAAGATTGCATATCATCAGTACACTTTATATACAAAGAAGCTGGAAGTATAAGGAGACAGTATAGAAACAGAAGGTCGTCAGCCATCCAGGTGTGACCTCCGTTGTATCAGTGCAGATCTCTACCTCCCATCATAATAATCATCCTGAAATAACAACATTAGAACACATGAAAAATACTGTGTAACTGTACAACATAAGTATGTTGAGGAAGGAAAACATTTCTAAAGCACCTACATGTACATGTACACTGCTAAAAATGTGATGTGTTCGGCTTGAAATTGAAAAAGAACTACAACAAACTCTGGATCTTCAGAAAATAAATCATTCCCATGTGCTGTTTAAAAAGAATTCTTAAAATGTGCTTGCTATTTTATCAGTGCAATTCTACACGGGCTTGGTTTTGGTTTGGTTTGGTTTTATTTTGTAAAACGTTGTATTAACAGCTAAGGTCATTTAAGGACAGCCTCCCCTGTCTGCAAGATGCATGCGGGTAGTGTATGTGCATGTATTTTGATAGGCTGCGATATGTTTGTGTTTGTCGCCCTATGATAGCGCAGAACTGATGCCGACTTTATCATGCTACCTCACTGAAACATACTGCCGAAGACACCCAGCTGGACATCCCACCCGGTCACATTATACTGACAACGGGCGAACCAGTTGTCCCAGTCCTAAATTGCTGAGTGTTAAGCAGGAGTAGAAACTAACATTTTCAAAGACTTTGGTATGTCACGGCCAGGGGACAGAACCCAAAGCCTTCCTCACATGGGTGAACGTTCAACTTATGGCCAAAAGTGAGGCATTGTCAAGGAAGGCATTAGGAAGAATAAAGTTGTTTAGAAAGAAGAGAAAAGATAAGATCCCAAATTAAGTCGCCTCTTACGATCATGCAACTGGGGGCAGCAGGTACAAATCTTACGCCCTACCTGCAGGGACACCTACATGGGCAAAAAAATATTTAAATTGTTTGCAGGTCTTGCTGGTTTCTTCACAATACTACAAATCAAACCAAGCTATATATGTGTCGTGTTTTATTTTATTAAATCTGGCTGTTGTTCTATCATTTTTAAAATTTTAAGATCACATGAAGCAGACTGCGAAGCCAACCTCATAACCATACTTCATACTCCATGGGTTACACTCTCTTATACTATCCTTACCCCTTGAACATGTCACAGCAAAATTAAAGGCACACAGCTAGCTGCTTTGAATGCATGGTATCAGGATTAACAAATTGACAAGTTGCTAGGTTGATGCTTGCCCTTTGAAGATTACAGAGGAGCAACATCTCAACTTCAAAGCCAGTCAATTTAACTGTTATGCTTCCGCAGTTCTTATGATGTACATCAAAGGACCAAGGTTTAACTTCTATCATCCGCTTATATTTAGGACATATTCCAGGGGTGCAGACAGCGTAAATTAAAATAACCCGTCGTATTGAGGATGCACAATAATTATGGTACCATCTGAATTCCTTACCAGATCGATTTAAAAAAAAATACTATGAAGAAAATAGTGTGAAAAAAGGTAAGTTTGACATCAAGATAAAACATACAAAATAATGAAACATGGAACACTACTGTAAATTTATCATCAGCTCATAATTACTGAATACATGATGGTATAATATCTGAACTAAATGGTATTAAACTTTGTTTATAATACATGAATTCCCCTTAATGAAAATCACTGGATTGGTCTTGAAGTTTACATGTAGTTTTAGTTTTTGGCAGTGTCATTTATTTGTGCAATGTTTACTCTAAATCAAAACTTACAACTTTTGATATTACAGGATTTTTCTTCGCATAATTTTTTGTGAAATTGCAAATATTTCAATTTGATTAACACTCACTTAAATCACTGGAGCTTAAGATCTGTCAAAAATTAACAATAACAAAAATACAAAAAAAATTACCTATAATATGCTTATTGTAATACTAATATTATTAATTTTTGACAGCACTTCAGGCTCCTGTGTTTAATTTTTATAATAAAAAATGGAATACACTGTAGTTACCGGTAATCTCTTTACAACCTCTCCCTAGGTACATATATGAAAAAAAATCTTTCATGAAATATCAGCATGTAGCATTTTACTGTAAATTGCGAAGGCCTAAGTCTTTCTTATCATTATTTCAATTATTTTTTCATTGTTCCCATTACAAAACACATGTCTTTACTTACAATTTAAGCATACTCCTAACTAAGCATTGGTAGTAAAATGTGCCAGAATCAAATAAGAATTGTTTATCACAGAAATTAAACCCGAAGTGTAACAAAAAATGTATACCATATGCATTCAAAACAAAGAAGGAAACACAAACTAATTACTACACAACTAAATGTAACATAGGCAAAATAATGGTTTCTATCATAAATAAAGAACACCTGTCAATCAAACTTGCTGTTTTACATATCAAACATCCTAGATTTATAAGTGTCCATCTGAGGATCTGATATCAATGCAAATGTCCACAACATAATCAGATGGCCGGTCTTTAATTTAATAGAATTTTTTCCTTAATATTTGAAACCCTTTATTTTTCTCTAGATCTGAAAAAGAAACATACTTGAGCTAGACATGGTGGTTTTTATGCTTTTTTTTTCTCAAAATATCTTTTGAATTTTTGGTATTATTTGAAGTAATATCAATATACTAGGTTCAACAACATCAAGCTTCTTAATTTTCCTCGTATTCGCTGTACCAAAATCATGAACACTCATTTTTCATCTGTAACTGCTTCAGTCTGTTTTTAAACAAGCCGTTGTTTTAATATTAAAATGGTTTTGTTGTAACAAAAAGGTTGGTAAAACAGTTACAAAATCATGATTTTTAAAGGTTTTACAAAAGTAAAGTTGAGCATACAGAAATACTTTGTCTAAATGTACCCATCCCTCTAGCTCAGATGCATTTCTTTCATTTTCAGAGGACCCTTTTCTGTTTATAAAATGGAGAAAATTGAGCTTTTGAGCTGCAAGAGAAACCCGTGTTTGATAACTCATAATCAAAACTTAAAAAGAAAATTAGCCGACTTGTCTTTAAAAACATTTATACATGTGCGTTGCACCGAATCTTTTACACATTGTTATAAAAAGATGTATTGTATATATGTTAAGATAAAATAAAGGTATAGGCTAGAATTTTTGTCAAATTATCATATTATTTATAAAATGTATGCGTTTCAAATCGTGTTATGAAAATCATGTACAGAACTAGAATGATATGTGTAATATCAACAGATATGAAGAATCTTTCAGTCATACAATAACAATATAGATGAATTCCAAGTCTAGCAGTACCAGGTCACTCCTCCATGAAGAAGCTAATTCCATTACATATAGCTTTTGCCAGTAAGAGGACATTTCTTTTGATGACTGCCAAGAGAGCTCCTCCATTTGAAAGTGGCGCCACACTGACAGCTGTACCTGCGCGCATCGCCATGCTTCCCAAGAACATGCTCCCTCAGGTAACCCCGCACAGTGAAAGTGTCACCGCAGATGTGGCACTTGTACATGCTATTTCCTGCCACACCACATGTTTTCTTATGTGAACTAAGAATAGACTGGTAGTGAAACGACATGCCACAGTTAGTACAGGGATATGGCTTGATGCCACGATGCTTGTTCATATGGTCAGTGTACGCGATTTGTGTTCGAAAATGTTTTTTACATAAGCTACAGCTGTAGGAGCTTCGTTCATGTTTTATCTGGTGTTCAGGTCTAGTATTGCTCACAAGATAGGGTTCAATTTTAGGCACATCCACATTTCCAGCTGGCTCTGCTGCAGCCAACATGAGCTGATTTATAACTGTTTCATTCATTTCTATCCTTGTATCAGGTTCCTCATCAAATGAAATCACCTCCTGTTTTATCCTAATTTCATTTCCTATAACTTTTTCAGCTTCCTGCTGCTGTTGACTTTGAATTGTATCTGAGGTAGAGCTACTTGACCACTGCTGTGGTATACCCTGTTCTTTTGAAACAGGCACTTGGAATGAAAAATCTGTTGGACCATTGCTCCTGAACATCCCAGTTGGCACAACACTTTGACTGGGATGTCCATTTTCAGAAGATTTTCGTTGAACATTGTTACCAGACCGAGGAGAACTTCTCTCATATGAAAGAGATGGAAAATGGCCATGACTTTCCTGTTCTGATAATTTGTTTTCTGTAGAATTAGCACTGACTGGAACACTGTGAAGATACATTTCTCCAGCCTGAACATGCGTTTCCATTACCGGTGTGTAGGGCGTCGTTTGACTAATATGGGGTGGCATCATCCCTAACATTGAGGAAGTTCTCGTACCCATGAAATGGGGTGAAATCCCTGGCAGCATCCTTGGTGATGGCGATGAGGAGATAGGTGGAGGAGGTAAAGACTTTGAAGCTGGAGATTTCCGTTTACTAGCAATTTTGAAGGAGTATGCAGTTGACTTATTGGGTCTGTTCACTGGTAAATGTTTCTGGCCGTTTGAAATACTCCTGGATTGAGAAGATGGACATTTCTCTTTGTGTAGATTCAGTGAACTTCTCCATTTGAATCTTTCACCACACACACAGCTATACCTATTAACATTTCCATGCATCCCAAGTATGTGTTCTTTCAAGTAGGACCTTTTCATGAAAACATCACCACAAATGTTACATGTAAAATTATCCTTTTCTGCCTCCATTGTATTCCAGTTTGACGCCTGCAAGGACCCAGAACCACTAACACGTGTGTTCAAGTCTATATTAGAGTTATTTTGCTGCTCCTGAAACATTTGAATTCTGGTGACGGCATGAAGGGATATGTGGTTGATGTACTTCTCGTGGTCATCAATAGAAGCTCCACATATTTCACACGTAAATGAGTTCTGAAACTCTGCTGATAAGTTATTTCTTTGGCCTTCCTCAACCAGGAGAGAAGATGCAGATTCTGATTTCTTTCTTTCTTTGTCTTGCATTAGTCCAGAGTGATTAGGTTTTATTGACAAATCCCATCCACTGTCTACGTCCTTATTTGGATAATTTTGTGCATTGCTCAAATCGACAACAGCAACATTTACAAATGGGTAATCCTTTCCTTGATCAGAATGCTTCGACATGTTACATGATTCCACAGGTGTTTCCATAGATCTGTTGTTGTGTGTATGATCCAAATCCTGAACATGTTCTGCTAGGTCAGATTGTACGCGTTGGGGTTGCTCATCACCATGTACACTTTCATTTGTGTGTCTATCATTCGTAGTAGCTGCTGTTCCCTCTGGAGTAACCTGATTACTGACCAACGTGTGATCTATGTTACCAGAAGATATACTCTCATCTTGTAACATAGATGTTACTTGAGCTTCACAGTCTGATTCAATGCCGTTTTCAACACTATGATCCACGGGAATGTTAAAATCCATGTCCATCTGCGAATTTGTTTCTACATTTTCCTCATGGCTATTTTCAGGGGTTGACTTACTCTGTTCAATATCCACAAGCTGTTCCTTTGCCTTCTTTCTGAAACTTTGCTGCATTTTAAATTTTTTCCTCATTTTCCTTTGATGCGTTTTGCTATGTTCTTTAAAGTGTGCCTTATTTGAAAATCTGCCATCACAGAATCCACAAACGTACATCTCAATTACACTTCTCCTTATCACAGCCTTTCTGTGACAAATGCTTCGATGATTAAGGAAGGCATTCCGCAATTTAAAGACTTTTCCACAACGGGGACATCTGAACTGTTTTCCGGAAGATCCATTTCTTGTTTCCATAAATGATTGCTGTCTCTTGAGATTCTCATTTGATTTTGAGGAATAATCAAACCAAGCATCCTTTTCCTCCTCAGTATCTGAATGGTCTACACTTGCACTGTTATCCTCAAAACTAGAAGAAGAGGAGTCATCAGGGTAAATCACAAAATCAGAATCATTACCTTCTTGGTCACTTACCTGTGAAGCTGGCATCTCATGGAGTGCATCAGTGGCGACACCTGGTGGAGTGAGCATTGCCCCATGTTGAAACACCTCGCTTTCTGTTGGTTCTGCTTTTACCACATACACTTGGTCATCATTTTCGTTCTCCAATTCAGTAGCTGTGTTATTTTCTGTGCCGTCCTCAGGTGGAGACCGCTGTGAGAAGGAAATATCATCAGGTTGATTGTCATCAGTATCCATTGCTTCCACATCCCCAGCCTCTGTATTGATAACATCTGAGTCCAGCTCAGGTTTGATTTGCATGGCTATGAAGTCAGACGCTCCACTTAGGTCAGTGATATCGGTGACTGAATAATCGGAAATAGCTGCTGCAGTAGAGCACCTTTGTTTGTGCTGACGAAGGGAGTTCCTCCATTTAAAAGTTACGCCACACTCACAGACATAGTGTCCAATTCTTCCATGCTTGCCATTTTCATGCTCAATAAGTATACTTTTCTTCTTGAACTGGTCCCCGCAAACATGACAAACAAATGTGGTCGGTTTTTCCAATGGCTTCCTCTCTTGTCCGCAATGTTTTTTGTGTATCGACACGTCCGACTGATAGAAAAACTTCTTTCCACAGGTTTTACATCCATAGGCTTTGATTCCCTTGTGCTTGTTGACATGGCCTTCAAAGTGATGCTTCTGATAGAAACCCTGGCCACAGTCTGGACAGAGATACTTCCAGTTCCCTTCATGTGCAGACAGGCGGTGGTACTTCAAGCCTTCCTTTGTTCCAAAATCTCTGTGGCAGTAATCACAATCGAACCTTAGATTCCCATGCTTTACTTGAACGTGAAGCCTCAGCTTGTAGGAATCTGAAAATGTCTTCTCACACTGTTCGCATTTATTTGTATTTCCATAATGAACGCCTAGATGTCGCCTGATGTGGAACATCCGTGGTGTTTTGTAGTCACACAGTTTACAGTTGTACATGCCACTGTTATCTTTCTGGAATTCTTTCTCTGTTTCTTTCTTCATTGTAGATTTTTCCCACTTGCTCATAGGTATTAAGGTATCACTGGTTGATTTGAAATTTTCCTCGATCTTGTTTTCACCGTGTGCAGTCTTAGTATGATATGTAAAACCAAACCTACTACTGAAGACTTTCGGGCAGAATGAACACTTCAGCGTGGTGCCTCGCTCCTCATGAAATGTGATGTTGTGATATTCCAGGCCACGCTTACTGGTGAACACCTTTGAGCACTTCGGACATGGATAGCTAACTGACTTCTCATGTTTTACCTTGATGTGTTCAGTAAGCTTACATTTCTCGGTATAGGCTTTACTGCAGTAAGGACATTTGAACTCTTTCCCAGTATGTACTGTGATATGTCGTCTTAACCTACCCAAAACGTTTGTCTTATAACTACAAAAGTTACAGTTAAATACAGTCTCTCCATTTTCTGTGACAGCCATATCTTTAGCAATGCTTAGAGCTACGTCACGGACAAATTTCACGTTCTCCCCCTCATTAAGTCCTATCTGGTAATTGTCACTGATCTCCTCGACCGACATTTCTAGAGATTCTCCCTCCCCTTCCTCCTCCTCCCCTGGTCCTAGATATCTGCAGTTCATAGATGTGTCTTCATCTGCTTCTCCATCTGCCACTCCCTCGTCATCTGTCAAAACATCACAACACCTTCAGGTTAGTCTTCAAAAATAGCAAACTTTTCACTTCACTTTTAACAGAATTATCAAGGAATTTGTTCATGAAGCTATTACAATATTTCGTATAGCTAAAAATCCTCTCCTTTTTTGATCAAGCAGTTTTGATTTACTGGTTCTCAAAGGCAGACAACTCTTTAAACTCAGAATATAAATAAGTAACAAGCATTATATGTATATCTGTATATTAATTAAAGTAGATTTCCAAAAGGAATGATTTCTTTTATAATCTATCTATAAAATGATAATGTAGCAATATTTTTCAACAAGTCAAAAGACCAGCTTGTTAAGGTGATTCACTAGTCCTTGCTGAAGTCTACTAGTCAAACCCTGGTATTACCCATCAATTTATAATAAAAATATCTGATGTATATAAATTCATTGGTTTCTTCATCCATCAACATATTAATACTATGTACCTATTTGGTTTTGCCCTTCTTGTGATTTCTCCCCTTCAGGTTCTGGGGAACTTTCCTTTGCGACTGGAGTAGCACTATCAGCATTCTCTGTCTCATCCCCACTGCCCTCCGGCTCTATTTTAATATTTGGTGTGAGAGGTGATCCCTCAGGCATCACTGGCTCCTCCTCCTCCTCAGTTGGCTTTGCTATTTCTGATGTGACGGTCGATGAACAAACAGTTGAAGAGGATACATCTGCAGCTTTGGTTTTACTTTCAAAAGTTTTTTTTGCACTATTAGATGCCTGACCCAATCTATTTGAAACGTTAATCGAGATATCTTTTGATAGTATGTGTTCGGGTAAAGTCAAAATGATCTTTCTGGGACATTTCCGTTTTCTTCCAACTTGTAATGCAGGTATGGTTTCAATATCCCCGTCACCGGACCCAAATTTGTCCTCGGTACCACTGATGTCACATTCTTTAGAGATGGTTGTTTCTGTATCAATATTGTCAGCATCATTGTCTGGGTCGTGAGATTTGGGGAAGAGTTTATCGTGGTCTGGCCGAGACAAAACCTTCCTCATCCAGTACCTTGTTTCCTTATGTAGTCCTTGTTGTTTTGCCTGTTTACTGTCATCTGACTCAGTCCAAACCTTCTCAACATTGCTGCAATAGACAACAACCAAATAAACATTAAGAGTAAGTACAATTAACAATATAAACCACAGTTAACACATTTAACATAAATACATTAAGTTTTTAGTTCTGATATCTGAAATCCAAGGATAAATAACTAATTTGACTATAGAGATATTAAATACAGTTGTATTCAAATGAAAGTTAAAGGGAGACTACTGTATGTACGAACCACAGTACAGTGGAATCCTTAAAAATAACCTTTGAGTGGCAGCCAAATATATGCCACCACAGGCATAAACATTTTATGCTACATAAACAGC
>JAULCA010066653.1:15237-32045 GCA_032360845.1 Crassadoma gigantea
TCAGGGAAACTCCCACATATTCAGTTAGCCTGCTACAATCTGATTCAAATTGATAGTGATTGAATAATAACTCATGATAAAATGCCTGGTATGATCCAAAATACAGATCCAGAGGTTACACTGTTCTTTGATTAATTACAGTTTAGTGATAGATTATAAAAATGCTTTAACTTTTTATGTACAGGAGGAATATTACCACCTGCTGGCAGAGAAGATTTACAAAATTCAAAAGGAATTGGAGGAAAAGAGAATGCAAAGGATCAGTAAGACCGGTGGTGGCCAGCCACAACCACCACTGAGGGCCACAGAAAGTAAATACCTCATGCTTTACAATCAAATACTCCTCCATGATGGACCTATTATTTAATTGTGTTACAAATGCAGTTATAAGAAAGGTGTGATGCATTGTGCAACTATTCTGATTGTCAAAATCTTATAAAAATGTTGGTACAACTTAAAATATTTTTCATACACATTTAAAACTCTTCAACTTTGCAGATGGCCCTCTGGGAGGTGGTCCACCATTCACAGCGGATATGTTCAACCTGCCTTCTGCACCCCCAATGCAAGCAGGGGGACCAAGGATGCCCATGCACTTGACCAGACCACAAGGCCAAGTAAGTTTTTTTGTGTTAATGGGTGCTTGTAATTGTAAATGATCCTATGCTGAACAGTTAATTTTTCTTTTAAATTGATTGGATTGACTTCTAAATGAAGATATGTAAAGAACAAATGTGCATTTAAGATAAAATTTCTGTGTTCTTTCTGCAGCTTGGACCTCCAAACTCCCAGAATCCACAACTTAATCTAGTCTCCCAGCTGCAGAGAGAAGCACAGAGCCTGGAGGCACTGAAGACTCGCATGCCCACGACACACATGGCAGGTCAACCCCCTACTCAGCTACAGCAGCCCACCTCCCTCCCCCAATCACAGCAACAAAGTCACTTCTCACAGCTGCCACAGGTAAACTGTTGATAAATTTCACCTATTTTCAATTTTCATACCAGTATAAAACACTTTGGTACGAAGGTTCCAAGTGAGCTAACATCATGATGAATCATACTCAATGTTCCAACTTTTCCTTTAAATAACTATTGTCAAGAGCAGTAAACTGCATTTTGACTAAATTTGTTGTGGGTCTTCCCTAAAGGAAATCAATGAATGTGTTATTTTTGACACATCTGAAGGATGTGACCCAAAAGAGGACATGTAAATCATTGTTGTTATGCATGCACTTGCATAATTATAACCTTTCACTTTACCAATGTGAGCAAAAATCCAAGTCAACAAGTAGCTCTGAAGCGCAACTTATTTGCAATTATAACTGATGTAACAGTTAGAAACCACAACTGAATAATACTTTAAAGTGGACAACATTGTTACATTATAAGGAAAGAACTCATATAACTAATACTGTCACCATCTATGACAATTGGAATTGCTATTTCCTATCATTCCAGCAGTCGCCGATATCCGTATCGCAGTCACCACCAGTGTCCCAGAACCAACAAACAACCACAAGTTTGGGCCAGCTGAGTACCACAACCTTGGACCAGCAGACACTCAGTCTGTTGAACAGTCCATCACACTCCCAACAACAGAATCAGCAGCCAAACCAAAACTTGATTCAAACAACAGCCGTACCAATGACACAATCATCTACCATCACTGCACCTGGCCAGCAGGTATGTGTGTCTCATTTCGAACCATTTATTTAGTGAAGACACTCCTCAGCTGTACTTGCAGTTCCATGGATTTTCTACACAGTTATTAGATGAAACAGTTAATATTATTGTTTTACTCCAAAAGCATATTCCAATAGTGTATGTTGTACTGAAAAAAACCCACTGTAGATAACGAAACTATGTAATGTAGATTTACTAAAACCTTCAAAGAACAGACTTTGACCAAGAAGTACACATGTATTTAGTCGGTGTCGTGAAACAAAGTAACTATGTAGAAAAATAAAGGGAGAGAAAAGTCATTTTACAGCATCAATTTTTTTCTTGCTAAAAGTTCAGAATACATAAATCATTGAAGCATACACATCAAAGGAAATAACTTCATAGACATCTTGATCTATAAAGTAAATGATTCTTGTAAACCTGCAGTGTTTTTCATTGTCTCTACAAGTCTGCTGTAATGCTAGAAAACTATTTAAATGATACCTAAGGTCATCAATGTACAAATGATTCTTTTCGTTTAGGTTACTGTTAGTCAACAGCAGCCCATGCCTGATGTAAAGATTAAGATAGAGCCGTTGGACATACACAACGTTCAGCCCCAGACGCTGTCCGAGGTGCTGTCCGCCCCGTGTACTACAGGAAATCTGCTGGTCAACAACTCCTCCATTTCCACATCAGTGATGGTCAGTTCTCCTATCACAGTCATGTCTACAGCCTCAATGTCAACCGCCACCATATCTGTGGCAACCACATCTGCTGCTGTTGATGTGAAACCTGATATTAAATCACCAGATATCAAGATGGAACTTTCCAATGAGGAGATCAAACAAGAGAACACGGACAGTATCCCGGTAAGTTAAGGGAGACAGTTTACAAATGTTTCAAGCAAGTAATCAAATTTGAGATTTAAGAGAAAAACAAAATCTTAAAAACAATGATTTTTAATTAAAGAGAAAGCTGGTGTCATAAAAATTCAACTAACTTAGATAAAATTAAAAGTAAAGGTTCCATTGGATTAAGACGAGATCTTGTAATTATTATTCTTTTAAGGTGAAGGAGGAACCAACCAGTGAGAAAAGCTGTGTGGGCTTGGAAGTCCAAACTCCAAAATCTGCTTCAAGTGCTACAGAAAATGAGACGTCCCTTGAACAACCAACTCCTAGTCCAATGAATGGAAGCACATCAACTGCTTTAATAGTCTCCAATAGTGCTACAGGGGCAGCAGCAGCTTCCACTAATGCCACGCCAGCCAAACCAAAGCAAAAGAAAAGTAAGTGTCAAGTGTTGGGTTCGTTTATGCTAAACAACCTGTTTGTCTATTTTTAAATGTAACATTTTCAGGTATAAATCCTAGCTGACCTGCAAATGTTTATGCAGGCCTTGCAAGGCTTTGTCAAGGCTTGTCTGAAAGCAGCATTAGATTACTGGGTCCGACCTTGATTCATAAACAACTGGGGTCCAACCGGTTTAACTGTTCAAACAAAAAAAGCCAAGACAACTTACACTTACATTTACCATAAATTTGAAATAAGATTGATTTTAAACATTTGGTCATCTTTACTTCCTTTCATCTATAATTATGTTAAATCAACACATTTAAATTTTCAAATCTTCAGACATCTGTTGTTTGTTTTCTTACTACAAAGCCAAATCCTTATTTTATCATTTGATGCATAATAATAGATAAGACATTATTCCCTCTTTTCGTATTTCGTATTCTCAAACATTTATGACTTAACTCTCGCGAAGAAATGACATAACAATCAATACCTGTTCACAAGAGCAGATAACTCTGCAATACAAAAAACAGAATATGCTACACTTAAAAAAAGGAGAAAAATCCAGTAAGTGTGTATTATTTTAATAATCAATAATTTGGCACTACCATTTAATTTAATAAATTGTTACAGGTTGTAATGTCAAGGGAGGTATTATTGCATAAGGTGGGGGGAGGGGGATTCTATGGTATCAATGAAAAATGAAGGGTTAATAAATCTTGTGGGGAATAAAATATGCCATGTGTTGGTATATTTTATGAATTCCAAATTTCACGATAATCTAGTTTTATTTCTGTGTCTAGATAAGAAAATCATAGACATAGGAATATATGAAAAAAAGGCAGATCGATTTATAACATTTTGAATAAAAATACTTTTGCTGTAGCATTCAAACCAGATGAGCTTAGACAAGCTCTCATGCCAACGCTTGAGAAACTATACCGCCAAGATCCAGAGTCCATGCCCTTCAGACAACCGGTAGATCCTATTTTACTACAGATTCCAGTAAGTATCGCATACAAATTAAAAAGAAAATTGCATACATTATTTAATCTTCTCAAAATTTTTCAGTGATTAGCTTTTTTAAAAAGCTGCTTTTCAGTAAATTTCTATACAGTGTTTTTCATACTATCATCAAGTTATCCTTGTTGTCATTGTGTTTAAAAAAAAATTTATTAACAATCATGAATTTTTGTAGGACTATTTTGAGATTGTGAAGCGACCAATGGACCTGTCCTCAATCAAACGTAAGTTAGACACTGGACAGTACACTGACCCCTGGCAGTATGTGGATGATGTCTGGCTCATGTTTGACAATGCATGGTTGTACAACAGGAAGACTTCCAAAGTCTACAGATTCGCTACAAAGGTAAGACCTTTCATTAGTATGTGTTCAGTTACCTGTGATTTATCTAATTCCATCAGATATACTGTTTATTTTTGTTACTTTGTAAGTAGTGCAACAAAAGCTTTACGTTAGCTCCTGTCATGTAACGGTAAATCCTTTGTCACAGTCACTTCAGTAACATTCTGAATTATATCAAGAAAATTTTTTAATAAAAGCAGAACCAAGAAAGTATCATGAAACTTGTATTTAAGCTGTGGAACCATGTCGTGTCTGACTTATTGATAACATAACAAAACATTACTAGATAAGTATTTTATGTACAGGAAATTATTAGACACTTATAATTTATTTAGATTTGTAATGACAAGTTTTCACTTGATGCCTGACCACATTTGAATGTTGACAGTTATCAATATTATATATATATAAAATCCATTAAGAACTCCAGAGCCAGAAATTTGAGAACAAAAGAAAAAAGGGTGGGGGGGTAACTGTTGTCATTGCCAGAATTATTTTTCACTGTAAAATGAGATTATAATTTATAAAGTACTGAAAACATTAAACAAATGTTTTCTTTTCAAATACAGCTGTCTGAAGTGTTTGAGGGGGAAATTGATGCCATTATGCAGTCTCTGGGATATTGCTGTGGCAGGAAGCATGTGTTCAGTCCTCAGGTCCTCTGTTGTTACGGCAAACAACTCTGTACCATATCAAGGGATGCCATCTACTACAGCTTTCAAAACAGGTAACTTTTCAACGTCATTCTATTTAAATACTAAATTTATGATATATTTCAATTTGAATTTCTCTCAATAGCTCATTTAAATTTGTGTGACATTGTTGGGGAAAAAATATTGCTTCTTTCTGTCAAAAAAAATCTTAACCTGTTGTATGCTAATAAGATTTTATTTGGTCATTGTGATTGTATCAACATTAAAATGTTTGCATCAGGTCTACCTGAGTTTATCTGTGTATATAAAGTGTGAATACATATCTGCTTGTTTTATTTATGTATGTATAATCAGAAAAAGGGGGAATGGAAAGGAATGAGCCTTGTTTTGTGTGTTGTGTGATTGAAGAAGTAT
Organism: Crassadoma gigantea; assembly: GCA_032360845.1. Taxonomy (NCBI): domain Eukaryota; kingdom Metazoa; phylum Mollusca; class Bivalvia; order Pectinida; family Pectinidae; genus Crassadoma; species Crassadoma gigantea. The sequence goes on from JAULCA010066653.1 coordinate 20,633, forward strand.
CTGTCACCTTATGATCTAGTTGGCATTATAGGGGGAAATGCCATTTAAGCTCGGCTTTGATATAGGGCCCGTATGCATGAAACCATTCTAATGCTCAACTATGATTTTGTAATCAAGCCCAATTTTTTCTTCCGTTTATAAATTAAGAAATAATCTTATTTTTTCAATGATCTGGGAAAAGCTGAAGAAACTTCAAACAAAATACTGTTTTCAGTGTGTACATTTTACTTTTTCGATTGTTTGACATGGTTTAAGTGAGTTACAAGAAATTTGGGTAGAGCTTGAACTCCATGCTTGAGCATGAGAGCAGCTTCATGAATATGGGCCCATATGTTTGTGTCATATTTAAAATTTCGAGGTTTGTCAATTTATTGAATATTTGACTTTTTTGCTCACTAAAAAGTTCCCATTGTTTGGTATCTCAAATTCACATGGGACTTTGCATTTTGTGGAAGCAAATGTTAATTTATGTGTATATGGAGAAAGAGATACTTCATTCTCATTGAAATTTGTAATCAATACCTGCAACTTTATAATCCACTCCTTCTAAACTTTTCTGAAATCTAGAATAGACATGTATCCTTTGTAGAATCCTATAACATAAACATTGTAGTATTATGGTCTGTAGTGTTTATTGTTCAGTGTACTTACTATATCTTCTGTGTTACTCTGTAGCTAGTTTTGCCAGATCATGCTTTTACACGCTTTTCATTTATCATTTATTAGCTTTACTCATCATTTGCTTTAAAATGGCTGTTTTATTGAAATGCATCTCTCTATTAAGGCGTTTTCATTGTTGGTGAATTATTTAACATTTCTTCTGAATTGTAAAGGATAAATTGGCAACAAAAAAGAAACACAAAAAAAGAAAATCACCAGAATATTTAAAAAAAAAACTTGCAAAAGCAACCATCTTTTATTTGACCTTTACTGAAATATAGATTTCCTGTATCTTTTTGATAAAACAGTCTTCATTTTAATTTTGCTTATACCATTTTGCTTACGCACTTTTTGTTTCTTTCTTTCCTCCTTTATTCACTGCTTGTCCGTGCTGTGCTGTACCCCGCTGGCGTTGATGTTGTATATTTTCCGTGTGGCCCATTTTGTGTTTGTGTCCATTCTATTGGCACATATCAAGTCAAAGCCAAAGAAAAACTACTGACCTTGTTTCCGACAGATATATTTACTGTGAAAAATGCTTCCAAGAAATCCCTGGAGAAGAAGTAGAACTATCAGATGACCCCACCCAATCTGCAACGTAAGTAGATGAACATGTAGAATTTTTTTATTAAGATATTAAGTTGATTTTCAATCTGGTTTCCTAAACCTTTCAGTGATTTAAGCAATGAATGTTTTAGCTTTGTGTTGTTATGGTCCCATAACACACACAAAGCCATATTTACATTTGAGTATTTAAGCTTTATTTAGTTATTACGAACAGATCTTTGAACAGCTAATTAAGTCTTGACAACAGTGAAATTGATGACATCACAATAGAGATTGATGACGTTACAGTAGGAAATATTATAGTCTCATAACAACATTAGCTTTCTCAATATACTGCTATAGAAGGATGCAGAGCAAATGTAAATTTAATGATAATGTTGCTAATGTAAATGTTATCCCTTCTATCAAATGTCCTTTCTTAAAAGATATTCTGTAATAACATTTGTAATTTTATATGTTTTATTTCTGTATTGTTATTTTGAAAAAAAACCTGACTCGTTCCCCATCTCCATTATTTCAGCTTTAATACCTTATCAAGATTTACAATGAATCATTGCAGCAAAATCAGGAAGGACCAATTTGTGAGGATGAAGAATGACCAGCTTGATTATGAACCGTAAGTTACACCCAGGTGTAGCTAATACGTGTTGCTAATTAAACAAACTTTACAAATATTTATATGAAAATAGATTTTTAAGACACTAAATCTATTCATAATAAACAATTATCTTTGAAAAAGGCTCCATATTTATTACTAAATGTATAACTATGGAGATATAGACTATTTATTCAAAGAAGTGTTAATTGTTTGGAAAGGCTATTGCAGTTATGTATATACATGTGATATTATTAACATTAAAAAGAGGAGGGGGGGGGATTTTACCCCTTGAAAATAAAATAATCAATAAATAAATTCTTTGCGTAGTATTCTACAATCTGAATATGCTTAAAAATTTGCAGAAGATAATCAAAACCTTATCAGGATAAAAGTTTGATTCATTGTTTAACATTAGTAGGAATATGTATTATATGGATTAATAAAATGTTTGGAACAACTTTTTTAACATTAGTAGGAATATGTATTATATGGATTAATAAAATGTTTGGGAACAACTAACTACTGAAGATTTGTAGTGGGAAATTTATCTTAACATCTTAACATATTGATACGGTTGTAAACCTAGAATCAGTACTCATCTGCACAGTTGTAATACCATGCTACAGAACGAATTTGTTACAAGTACTTTATATAGGACTAATATATATATATATATAATGTAAAAAGAAAATTTCTCAACAACGTGTCTTTAGCGCTTACATTTCTTCTAGGAGATTCTTCAGACTGTTTATTTGAAAGATGACAACATTCTTAAATAAACAGTCTGAAGAATCTCCTAGAAGAAATGAAAGCGCTAAAGCCACGTTGAGAAATTTTCTTTTTACTTTACATTATTTCTTTGTCTGTAAGGAAAATTTTTCTGCATTTATAATATATCTATATAGACATGTGGCAGTAGGATCGTCCTGTTAACAGTAACTAATTCCCTGATACCTAACATGTTACTGATGTTTGTTATTTCAGATTTACAGAATGTGATGAGTGTGGCAGAAAACTCCACACAATTTGTGTTCTGCATTTTGAGTCTATCTGGCCAAATGGGTAAGTTTAGGATACAACGGCCTTGTTTGTGGCACCTCTTTGTCATACTGAGTTGAAAAATAATCTTAAAAGATCGTTATCAATAAGTATGTATTGAAACTAGAAAAACGTTTTAGTTAAAATTTCCTGAGAACTTATTGGACACTGCATGTAATAATTGATAAAAAGATTCAAATAATGGTCTCATTTATTGTCCAATTTCTTTGCAGTTTTACTTGTGAAAATTGTCTGAAAGCCAAAGGAATGAAGAGAAAAGAAAACAAATATAGTGCAAAGAGTAAGTATCATTTAGCATGGCTGGTTTATGTTCAGTGGTTCTTCAGGATTCTATCAGTTGAGAATAAGTGAGAAATATGTTTCATATATGGACAGGGTTACATTTGTGACATGAGAATATAAACAATGGAGTGCTGATAAATTAGGCATAGTTGATGATTGATCTGACCACTAATTATGGAAGGGTTTTGTAGTGTAGGCTATATAACTAAAACAAAGTGATAACTCCCTGGTGTGGGCAACACTTAGAGAAGGAAATAAATTTTGTTTAAGGGAAAATAGAAATACATTGGTAAATTGTAAGAAATTGAAATTCATGGCATTGTGTATAAGAGTAACAATGATTGGTTGTTATTTCTATAACGATTGATGGAAGCAGCATTCTCATGAGCTGGACAACAGATTTAGCTTTTTCAGGAATTCCAAACACCAAACTTGGGACGTACTTGGAAAACCGAGTGAACAACTTTCTAAAGAAGAAAGACGCTGGCGCTGGAGACGTTACCATCAAGGTGCTGTCAAGTAATGACAAAATAGTGGAGGTGAAGCCTGGCATGAAGACGAGGTAGGCACACTTAATGATCCTATGGTTATTGATAAGGCAAAGAGTTACCTCCCTTCTATGTAGTTCATAGTTATTCTCATTATTAAGATTTAAATGGAAATAATTTGGCTTTGTTAAGGTATCAATTCATTTATGCTATGTACATTTTGATAAAAGATACAACTCCAATGAATATACTTTCATTCACTTTGAAGCTGAATAATATTTTCTGGATTTTGCAAGATTCCAATGCCTCTGACTTTGCATCATAGTCCAGCAATTATCTGTCTAACTGTTAATGGAGCAATGTTGCATTTTCCTGTAAAATGGTGTAACAAAATTTTGTTGTGGTAATTGCCATGATTCTGTTATCTGTTTAACAAATTTATTAATCTCTTGGAAAATATATAAGATATGTTTAACAAAGAGTGCCAAGATGTAAGTTAAGATGATTTAAACAGTTGTGATGAAGGAAATTAGATTAAAAGTTGCTGTTGATAAGCTAAAACTTATTTTTTTATTTCAATTTGGCAGGTTTGTAGACAATAGTGAGATGCAGGAAAGCTTTCCATACCGAGCCAAAGCAATGTTTGCATTTGAAGAAATTGACGGTACAGATGTCTGTTTCTTTGGAATGCATGTTCAAGAATATGGATCAGAATGTGCAATGCCCAACACACGGTAAGGTTGAATTTTCCTTAACCAAGCTGTCGGGGGGGGGGGGGGCGTTTTTTAATTATTATCTATGAATCAGTACTATGGGAGTCAATTGTAATTAACTGAATCCATGAAAACAGATACTACTGGAATCAATTGTAATCTACTGGAATCAATTGTAATTTACGTAACTGAATCCATTAAAATCTATACAACCGGAATCAATTGTAATTTATGTAACTGAATCCATTTAAATGAAAACAACTTAAGTCCGTTGTAATTTATGTAACTGAATCCATAGAAATCATTGATATTGGAGTCCTTTGTGAAGATTAGGTTATCATGGTATAATTTTCTTTGCAGGAGAGTTTACATTTCCTATCTGGACAGTGTACACTTCTTCCAGCCCCGACAACTCCGAACGGCTGTGTATCACGAGATACTCATTGGCTACCTAGAGTATGTCAAGCAGCTTGGTTATGTGTGGGCCCATATATGGGCGTGTCCGCCTAGTGAAGGTGATGACTACATCTTCCATTGCCATCCTCCTGAACAAAAAATTCCAAAACCCAAACGACTGCAGGAGTGGTACAAGAAGATGCTGGACAAAGCTATCATAGAGCGTTGTGTCATCGATTACAAGGTAAGTGGACCTGCCCACACTTAATATATTTAGAGTCAAAAGCAAAAACAATTTAATGACCTAGTGTTGTCCTAAAGACACAGAATTGTTATGATGTTTATATTCTACACTTGATCAAGAAGTTAGACTTTTTATTTCTGTGCATAAGACCAATGTTTAAAGTAATAGAAGATTATAACATTTGTTTGCCTTATTAACACAGATCTGTAAAAAGAAATTAATACCTCAGGGCTGCTCTACAAATGACTAGGAGAGGCATTATTTGAGTAACCCCACGATCCATCAAATATTTTAAGTGATATCAAGAATAGTAGACAATCATCAGTAAGATAATAACATGGGTGCCTCCCACTCCCATATGATTAATTCTAGCATAACCCTCACTGTAAGTAATGTCAGAGATTAACCATGTCATCTGTGATTTCTCTGTGTTTATGTGGGAGATGAACAATCCCAATTGACATATAGCTAATACTGGTTGTGTTTTGATGGCTCCTTTATATAGGATATCTACAAAGATGCCATAGAGAACAATGTGCAATCTGCCACTGAGATGCCCTACTTTGAGGGTGATTTCTGGCCCAACGTGTTGGAGGAGAGCATCAAGGAACTAGACCAGGAGGAGGAGGAAAAGCGCAAACGTGAGGAGGCAGAGGCTGCAGCTGCTGCAGAGGTGGAGTGTGTCGAGGGCACAGAGGACTGTGACAGTAATTCTGTGAGTGGGAACTTAACACTTTACTTCCAGTGTATATATCATTTCTCTTTAAATATCTTTATCTTAAATATCTTAAAATGTCGCTTACTTTGTTTAATATTTCCAGCGATATTTTTTTATTAGAAACAGTATGATATCTGTTGTCAATCGATACCGATTTTAAGATATAATAGATACATCAAGTGGGAATAGCATTGTAGTCTAGGTATCAGATTTTCCCTGGATGTATGATGTGGGAAAGGGTCTGGGTAAGAAAGTATTGACTATTTCCCTAAGTTAGTTTGATGATCAAGTACATGCGCACTGGGTTGTACAGAGAATATTGGATGATAACTGTCTTGCCACTTGAAGTGTTTGAGTCGTACACAAAAATTGGTAGACTTAGGGAGTTAAATTTTTCAATTGTTTTGCAGCAAAATGGCACAGGAAAGAAGAAAGGCAAAGGAGGTAGGAACAAAAAGGCCAACAAGAGCAAGAACAATCAAAGGAAAAACAACAAGAAAACCAATATGCCACATGGTGGGAACAATCTCTCCCAGAAGTTGTATGCTACAATGGAGAAACACAAAGAGGTAAACTGTCCTGCTTTCAAAGCATAATACTTCAAAAAAACATTTCTGAAGCTTAATTGATGTCTTGCCAATCAGCTGATCACAGTCACAGGTTCTTGCTCAGTCATAATGTACTTCCAGGATATCTTTTCACAAATCATCTCATCTAGTAGTATAGCTTGTCCAGCAATACCGAATCCATTGTTGGACCGTAGGATGTTAGTTCCAGACCTGTTCAGGTAAAACTTGACTCGAGGAAAGGAGAAGTGTTACATTTGAGTTGGTTGTAATCTCACTTGGTAAAGCATTACTACATATAGATTTTCTGTTATTAATTAAATATTTTGTCATTTAAAATGGTAATTATTAACCCTTTCACCACTGTGGACCATAATCCTGATCAATGCATGGTAGAGTTTACTTAAGTTACATAGGGGAGAAAGGGTTAAGTGTTCATCACTCTTAGCTGTGTAGTTGTAAAACATTTTGATTGAAGTCAATGAAGATGATTCAATTTACAGGAATTGTAAATATGTTGATAGCAGAAGTCCTAGTTAGGTTTTAGGCATTGAAGTACTCTAGGACAAGTGAAATTACTGATGGGTTGTTTATTAATCCAGTGACTGAATGTCATTACCTTGATATAATTGAACATGGATCAAATCAGCTGAAACCCATAGGTATTGTCCATGACATTTGATTCAAGTTGATATTTGTTGCAGGTGTTTTTTGTGATCCGTCTACACAGCCAACAGGTGGCTCTTACCCTTCCGCCCATTCAGGATCCTGACCCGTACATCTCCTGTGATCTTATGGATGGTCGGGATGCTTTCTTGACATTGGCCCGTGACAAGCACCAGGAATTCTCCTCACTGAGGAGAGCCAAGCTCTCCACAATGGCTCTGTTATATGAACTGCATAATCAAGGAAGAGACAATTTTGTGTACACTTGCAATAACTGCAAAGCTCATGTGGAAACTCGGTGGCACTGCAGAGTGTGTGAAGTAAGTTTGGTTCTGGTTTGGTTATTTTATCAACAAAGGAAGCTTACACAAACAATTAATCAATTTACTGTTATTGCCTGGAGAATGCATAATTTTCTGTGAATATAGACATAATCAGCTTTTGTAGTTAGATTCTTGACAATTTATCAAAGTAATGTTTTGGTCTTTTAGCAGGTCATAAATATGCTTAAGTTCATGCTGATATATTTACCATATGTGAATAAATCATTAAAACTTGAAATTTGTTTAATTATTTGAATTTCTTACTTTCAGGACTATGATATGTGTTCAACGTGTTATGAAAAGAATGGCCATATTCACAAGATGGACAAATTGGGTCTGGACTTGGACGATGGTTCATTACCTTCAGAAAAGCCAGAAAATCCCGCAGAATCTCGACGTCAATCTATTCAGCGTTGTATACAATCTCTTGTACATGCTTGTCAGTGCAAAGACGCAAATTGCAAACTACCAAGTTGTTTGAAGATGAAGCGTGTTGTTTCTCATACAAAGGGTTGTAGGAAAAAGACCAATGGTGTGTGTCCGATCTGTAAGCAACTTATAGCACTGTGTCTATATCATGCCAAACATTGTACAGAGAACAAGTGTCAGGTGCCATTCTGTTTACAAATTAAACATAAACTGAGGCAGCAACAGTTACAGCATCGGCTGCAGCAAGCCCAGATGCTGAGGAGGAGGATGGCTTCCATGCAGCGCGGTGGAACAACCACAACGCCAGTTACGCAAGTGGCATCTCAGCCCTCGCCCTCCACTACTCCAATCCTACAACAGGCCATCCCAGGCAAGCCAGCTACAGGCCCCCCACAGGGTGCCCTAGAGGCAGCCCAACTGGCTAAGGAAGCGGCCCAGAGGCAAGCGGAGATGAGCATGGGAAAACCTGTGATGACAACGACTGCGACACCCATGCCACCTCCGATGCCTTCTACCATGAGTCAGTCAATCCCAGCTCAAAAAGTGCCAATGCAGACATGGACACAGCCACAATATCCTCAACAACCACAAAATCCCAACCCCAGTCTGCACCCGGATATGACACAGAACACGTTATATCCGAGACCAAATCCTCAGCCACAACAGCCTCCCATCAATGCACCACAGACTGGCCCCAATGCACCGCGGCCATCCACTCCGCTTCAACAGTTGTTAGCTACTCTCAAATCTCCTGCGTCTCCGCAGCAGCAGCAACAAGTTCTTCACATTCTAAAAACTCATCCGCAACTCATGGCAGCTTTCTTAAAACAAAGGACTCAGCAGCATCAACAGCAGGCTCAAAACCAGCAGCCTCATCCACAACCCCAGCAAACACCCAACCACCAATTGTGGTATCAACAACAGCAACAACAGCAGCAGCAGCAGCAGCAACAACAGCAACAACAACAGCAACAACAGCGTCTTCGGCTTCTTCAACAACAACAGCAACAACAACAACAACAGCAACAACAGCATTCGCAGCAGCAACAGCATCAGCCTCTCAATCTGCCGCAGTTCCAGCAGCCCCAGCCTCAATATACTCAAGTACAACGACCACGTATTCCCTACACAGGGCAGCAGGCCTACCAGACAGATGGGAATGGCCAGCACATTTCACAACAGTTTCAACAACAACAAATGATGCAACAAGTGCAGCAGCAGCAGGCTCAGCTGAGGCACCAGCTGTCTGCAGGGGGCAAGCCTGTGCAGGTTAATGCTCAGATGTCTGCTCAACAGGCAGTTAGTAACCAACAACTTATGCAGCAAGTACGATCGCCAACATCGGCATCGTTACCACAGACTGTTCGTTCTCCCCAGCCCACATTATCTCCCCGGCAGCAGCTGAACCCCTCGCCACGACAACCACAAATGTCGCCACATCATGTTGTGTCTAGTTCACCTCATCCGGGTGCTGTGGGAGGTGACCCAAATCAAATGAACACAGACCCTAGTTTACTTTTGAGTGGTGGTATGTCATTGCAGAACCAGCCCCCTGATGGGGGACTTAGTCTACCACAGGACACTGAGGTCACGCCGCAAGACCAGTTATCACGATATGTGGAGACATTGTAGCACACACTATTGTTAGGTTTTGTGACAACATTTTACTACAGGAATAACAGTATCAGTGACAGTTTAACAAAGAGACTATTCGTTATGTGTCAATCTGATTGTTTCTCACCAATGTACTTGTCCTTTTCTTTTCCAGAACAAATTATCTACAGATTTTTCTTGTGTCAGAAAGAAAATGTTTTAATATATTTTATTTTATATGACTAGGAAAACGTCGTGTGTGTTGGTGTGATTACTAGATGTAATGTGTGATTTATACGTATGCTTGTGGACAAGAGATTAGGAATGAATGATTTTCAGTGAATGAGAGGTTGTTAAGTTGTGACATTATCAGGTATAAAGACAGTTTTGCATGGTGAGACAAATGTTTTTTGTTGCTGTCTTGTACAAGTTTAAAACGTTAACAGTTCCAATGTCTTTCTTTATACAATGAATTTTATCATCTCGGCCTTTGAGTAAGAACTAGATTCATCTGATGATTTTATAAGGGGAAGAAATCGGCGTGGTGGACAGTGAAACTTAAAAGCCAGCCGTGTGTATCATGTGTCGGAGACATCTTCGCCTACTCATGTAGGGTTCAAAAGAGGAATGTGCTATTGTAGATTTTTAAGTTGGAAACAATTTCCATTGTGTTTTCCATTCAAAGATGGCTGTATAATTGTATGATTCCTAAATTAAATTAATTTTTTCCCTTTTCTGTAGATTAAGATATTTTTCATTATCGGTGACCTAACCATAACCAAGCCCTATAGACACTATAAATATGTGATGATGAAATACCATGCTGTTTGTACATTTTGTAATACTTCATAGTACTGTGTCATTTCCATGTCATCCATTAGTTTATCAACTGGTCAGATTTCACGTCACACAAAACACATTTTTGGGTAGTGTTGAATTTTTCAGTGCTGTGCTGGAATGCCCATAACACAACCTGCAAACGTTGTATAAATACAGTGATGATAAACAAAGAGGATTTGTGTTCCGTCTCGTGTTTTATTAGGCCAGGAGGAAAGAAATGTGTCTTTCAGGTTTCGTGACTTACAATACTCATTTCCAAATGACTTCGTTTTTGTGCATTATACAGGTGAAAAAACATTGAAATTAAAAAGATATTTATCTACTGTTGTCAAACTGAATAGGTCTCACATCTCATATTTATTATCTTTGTGTATGAGGTATAGATTTATTTGAGAAATTGGTTAATAAGTTTCCAGCATTTGCTTAAGTGTTAGTAGTAAAAAAAAATAGGCAAAATTCTAAAAAGTTCACGGAGTGATGAAACCTGAAGCACACATGGGCGTTATTGTTGTACAAACTGAAGTTAATAGTCTAACATGATGTTTCAGATACTACTAGTTTTGTGATCCTTTGTCACCACATACATTGGTTTTGTAATTCCTGACTGGCAATAGCATCCGTCAAACAAACAAAATAAGTCCTCTACCAGGTATTCTGTAAAGGAAAGCTGTAAAGGGAAGTAACTTTGAAGTTTTAACACAAAATATAAACTAACAAATTCTTTAATTGAAAATAATTTGTCCAAAGCAATGTTCAGATATAAAGTTGTCCTTTGCAATGGTTAGGTCCTCAATAAACCAAATTAAAAAAGAAATTATCTTTTTCCTATATGAAAACTTTTGATAAAAGATTACATTGCCCTTCGAATGAAAACTCCTGAAATAAACAGGACACTCGACATCAGCGTGTGTGGTGCCAAATTTCATTGAAATAAAATAGTAACATGTTTAATGGCAATCTTACTAACGTCAGAATTCCAATTCCACTTGGATGATTTACGTTCAAGTCAACTTTGACTAGAATGTAGAGTGTTGAATTAGAGAATCTGGTTTTAATTCGATTGGGTCAAGTGTTTTGGGTGCTTTAACATATTAAGTTGGATATAGTATCTACTGACAGTGTTTATTGGCAAGGTATCTGGGGGGAAAATAGCAAAAAACCCTTTTTACGTCTGAAGCAAGCTGGTTACTTGAAACAAACAAGATAATTTCTTTTACTAGCGTCACACCTTTGCTACTGTCATGCTACGATTTGTAAGAGTTATCTCCCTT
>JAULCA010066654.1:0-10979 GCA_032360845.1 Crassadoma gigantea
CATTTTTTATCACATCAACAATATAAAATTATTCCAAATGCAGCATAAATATTTAAACGTCAGTTTGAAAACTTATTGGTAGTTATTTTATGTTAAGGATCCAGAGATTACAAGTATCATGAAGTGATAAGAACGACTGACGGCGCGTGCATTTTTTGGATCTGCTGAAAACCGAAATAACGATATACAACTGCTGGTGAAGGTTGTGATATTTGAGTGTTAATCGAGTACTGATTATATACAGGAGACGTTTTATTACAGTACTGACTTAAAAATGCAATTAAACAGTAACAAAACTAAGATAATACAAAGGAATTTCCATTGTTGCAATAGATATGTAACATTTTAAACATTCGTTGAATTCCTTCGATTCGGTAGTATCTCTGATTCTGGGCTAGATATCAACAATGTGTCCTAGTTATCTTCATTTTCATGAAATTGGTTTCCAAACCCGATGGCATCATTTTTGGGATGAGGATAAAGAATTTTCCCAACGTCATCAGAGTGTATGTCTGTTAAATAACTATAGAAATGCTGACAGATAGTATCAGTTATACTTACACTGTACTGTTTCTTAGCTTTCTTTGTCTAGCGCCTTACTTCTTATTATTGGAAATCAAACTCGTGCATTGCCGTATATAAACCTACACGATATCTGGCGGAGTTAGAAAACCAACATGAATGATTGCTTAGCAACGAAAGAATCAACATGTCGGATTGAGGTAAAACTTCCATGTTATGTAACGCCACGAAAAGCAAGCGCTGCGCATCATACAGAAAGTCGATTACCTTGTGATTTTTATTTTTTTTTTCCAATTCTAACAGCGTTGGTGTTAACGAGACTGTTCGGTCACGTGACTCCTTCACAAAGTATTTGTCAGTGAGAGCACTGTTAAATGCGACATATTGGCGACCTGATCACATACTGAGCAGACACGGAATAGGCATTGTGGAATGGCTCAGACATGGTATCAAATACACACAAGTCACGTACACATTCCCCCCTTCCCTCCCCTTAAAAATCTTGACTAGTAGTCATTATCGAGATTTAAACACGTTTGTTTAAATTTAACAAAACATCCTTCTCAAAGTCAAAGTTAACCTAGGTGCACAAAACAACGTTGCTCTATGAACAAGGTAGGCCGCAAGCTGTAATAATAGCGTAGCCCTCGGACGGCGTAGCTCTTTAGAAGTACCACATGCGAAAAGAGAAACTTCCCTTATGCATGTAGTAGCCCATGCATGGTTAAAGAGTCATCTCCCTTACATGTTTCGAACCTTTATGCGGACGGCTGTAAGCGCCGCAGGGGTTTCATCTGTAAACCCTTTGTCCAATTTCGGTGAGTCCCAATCTTGAAAGCCTTCTGTGATAATATGAGGGTAAACTCCTATGTATCACATTTGGATGGGAAATATCAACAATTCGCTTCATTTGGTAAAATATATTACCATTACAATGAGTATATACAAAATATAATATTTTCATATATGATGATATCTCCCTTAGTAATGTACAATACGAAAGGTACATTATTTTCATTGCGTAGATTTTGAATTTCAAGTTTAGACGAAGAAACCGCAGAATAAGTTGTCGTGTGGTTCAATCTTTGCAACAGACATACACATTATGGTATTTACATAACTGCAGAAATAATATCACCTCTGTTTGCACATCTTACGAGATAAAAGAAGCAAATGGCAGATTTGCAGTGAGAAATCCATTAACATGGCGCTGTGTATTGTTGTCTGTCTAGCTTGACGTCTTCTTAACTAAAAAGACGGTTTATATTTATCCATATGTAAATTGTCAAAGGAAGTATTTGTAAAATTTGCATCAGGTATATATGACATGTTATGTTAATTACTCACTGTCTCTTCCCTCTCACAAAAGATGACGTTATAACCGGATCATTGACATTCAAACGTGCAGCTTAAATGTGCATTTGCGAGTTTTGGGACAATTATTGAGCTACAGTAGTGCAACATGTAAGGATATTGAACGTGAACGACATATTCTCAACGGCTCTGAACTTAATGTTATTAACAAACATAGTCGAAGAATACATTCAAGTATGCAGGATCAGGTCCCTACGGGTGTTGGACTGCTAGTAAATCAGTTTCACAAAACAAGTTACTGCTTTTTGTTGTGTTATCGTCCTACGGAGAACAGGAAGTATACACTCGAATCAAAGGCAAATATATTTCAGCAAACAACCCTAACAACTTTTTCATTATTGCTATGTTAAGAGAAAAACATGTTCTCCAATCTTCTTTTTTTATGTTTCGAAGTATGTTTAATGTGCAAAAATTTTAAATAAAATAATGTTTAAACTGAAAATTAATACGAAATACACAGACGAAATTCTCCTTTGGTGTGTTTTCGAAAGTTAGATACAACTTTATCATCTATTGATAGGAGAGAAAAAGGAACGCAATATAAACGTCTAATAACTATACAAATGTTTGTTATATTTCTACATTTTCAGAGTTATTAAGAAAAATAGTTTGCACTTTGAGTGCCATACTGTTTCGAACTCATCTTACCATGACGTCACGAATACGCCATGCTTAATCGAAGGTCATTGGTCATGTCCGGAAGGACAAAAAATACTTGAAAATCTAGGAGCTGATATTCGATTTGTTATCTTTTACATGTGACTGATTGTTTTAGCTGTTTTGCCGTAGGCTCAAACAGTAAAACAAAAAGTAATGCTGATAGTTCATAATAATTCTTTTTGACATTAACCTGGTAATTCCTTTAATTCCGTCCTTTCATATCGAAGATTGACCTGCTCTTGTGAGCAGGTACTGAATATTATGTCATTAGTATGTGTGACAAATTAACAATCAATACCTGCTCAAAAGAGCAGATAATTCTGAAATTACGAAAAGACGGAAAAAGGAAATATCCAACATTCTTTTATTTTCAAATTATGTGAAAAAAAGAACTGTGCCCTGATTGGAAAACGTAAAGGGTCTTAATCTAAATGTAAGAGGAATTCGGAGTATCCGTAAAAATCCACGGTGTCGGAGATCGAATACCGGTCATTTTGGTGAAGACGAACGCCTGTCCATTGCGGAACCCGAGCCGCCAGATATGTTACACACAGGCAAACAAATATCAACTTTAATTTGATTGGCAGAAAATGGTGAATACCAATCATCTGTGCCAGGGTAAGTCCAACCACTTCTAATATCTTTGCTTCGTTTAGTTTCTAGTTAATGGTGTCGCAACAACAGCGTCACATCATGATACATGTATATATACAATGCTGTCATAAACAAAGTTATTGAAATATCAATTTGTGGCAGAATCGGACCATGCTTCCAGGACAAGCAGTGAAATGGGCGGGAAAATCTGACGTTGCATGTTTAATAACGTCATAATTAACCGATTCCAACCTGGGTCAAATTTACACAAGACTGCCTGCTCGAACTGACCCCAAGGCGATGTAGGTTCGATTGTTCAATTCTCCGAAAGACAAAAGCTAAATAGTTATCCGTATACCTATGTGTTTGCCATGTTATTATTACTTATTTAAAAGACTTACAGGTTCTCCTCCAAATAGTGCACACATGTACACACATATTCAACAAATGCCATAATGCCCAGAACGACTTATGGTGTAAAAAAGGTTCGAACTTGCCTTGGTCTGCTCTGATTTTTCTGTTGGTCGTCAAATCTCTTTAGAGCTTGTGTCTTATCGTTATTCCTTAAATAAAGCGTATCTCATTCTTTTCTGAAAGTTTCGCTCGTTTAATGTTTTGTCTTTTTTATGTTGAATTACATTTTCCTACGTGATATATAAAAATATGTGTGTTAAAATCAATGGCGAAGAATTTGAAGGATATAACAATTTGATCCAGTCGCAGCTATCATATAAAGAGCAACTCTCCAAACCCCGAACACAACAGCCCTCAGAAGAGCTAACACGCTAAATCTGAGACAATCAAAACAGTCCCTCTTTGTAAACAGAACACAGCAATCAATAGAACAGGAAACATTAAGCCAACTTTGCAAAATTCTCCTTTTGTGATGTACGAGATAACACACACATAATAGGTGCAGCAGAAGTTTGAACTTCTAGATTACATAAGTAGTGGACAATTTTTAGACCAATGCACATAACTGCCCTTATTATATTCCAGTATCCCATGCCCTTCTCTTGATCGTACACCATATATTAGCTCCTAATCGCTATACTTATAGTGTAATTATCTAATTATAGAACGGAGGCAACTTACACCATATTAAGCTCTTAAAATAGAATAATATCGCAATCATGATAAGAATATATTTCCCTTTTTCCTGAGAGCTATCGGTAGAACGGTTCTGATATACATATGAGTACAGCTGGAACAGTTGATATTTGTTCAATGATAGTAGATAACTTCGACATAAGATATGTCTGAGTAAGGTAATGACTAGTGATGATTTCTTTCAAATGAAGTTACCGGAATTCCATATAAGTTATTAACTAAATAAGTTCGCAGGTTTTAATACAGGCGTATCATTTTTTTGTGTTTTTGTTTTTGTTTTTTTTGCTTGCCCTTTAAATCGATGGTGTGAATTTGGGGGCAAATACTTTTCAAAATTCTCCACATTTTTATGTTAAATTAGATATTCAGTCTATTAGGGAGGTCCTTCTCAAAGTCTGTACTTTACTATCGTTTGTGAAACATCTGTCGTGGTGTTGAGTTTGAGCCATGGTAATGTTGCCTGGCTTGCTGCTTCGACAAGGTAAATTGTTTTGTGTGTCGTTGTGTTGAGTTTGAGTGGTGGAAATGTTGCTATACTTGCTGCTTTGAATAGGTAATGTGTACGGTGTGTAGTGGTGTTGAGTTTGAGCCATGGTTATGTTGCTAGGCTTGTTTGATCCATGGTTATGTTGCTAGGCTTGCTGCTTTGACAAAGTAATATGTACGGTGTGTAGTGGTGTTGAGTGTGGGCCATGGTTATGTTGCTAGGCTTTCTGCATTGACAAAGAAAATTGTACGGTGTGTCGTGGTGTTGAATTTGAGCCATGCTTATATCGTTTGGCTTCTACTAGGTAAATTGTGAGCTTTTGCGTCTCCAGTAAATGTGTTACGTAACTAAGTGATTTACCCTTCTGACTGACTATCAGCGCCCTAGGTTGGGTGGGACCTCATAGTCTGGATATATTCTGACACGTTTATAGAAGCAGTAGCTTAACAATACATATTTTTTTCTGTAGCCAAACGTTGTAACGTTATTACGGGTTTAACAAGTATTGTCTCTTGTTCGCTGTATTCCACAATAGTATAGAAATAGTTTGACATGTTTATTTTATATTAGCAATGTACCACTGTTAAGTCAATTACAAAAATGTCATATAATGCAGTACTTTTTTCCATGTTTTCTGCAACGTAGTTATGGGATATTTCATATTTAAACCTTATTAGTTAGGTTGACTTGCACAATGTATCTTTTAATCAACACCAATAAATATTTTATTGTGAAAAAGAGCTATGCGGTTTTTTTTGTGTAGCAATGATGTAACCATTCAACACATAGATCTGTGAAGTTCAAACACAAGTGTTAAGCTGTAAGGGGCTTTTACAGACGCAACGTCAAACAAGAGTGTAGTGACGCTTGATAAAGTTTCCTTTTTCTATAGCTTAAATACCTTGGCGATGTCCAAATGTTATGCCATCTGGTTGTGTATATTTCTTCTTTGTTTTGTTTTCTTAATAGACAAACTTAATATGCTCTTAACTTTGCATTTTTAAATACCTTTTTAATAGACCTTCCGAAAATGATTGACAATAATACTCAGTTGTTTATCATCATATATTTCTTGTTATCACTACCTACTGTGTTTACATGTCACAGTTGATCCGGTACTCAAGAGCTCTATCGACTGCTAACGGACAAACTTACAAATAGTCAGGTTGACGAATACTTCGTTTTATGATCAGGTCAAGATTGAGAGAAAAAGCATGGCAGAGAAATATGCCATTATTTTTTATGATATGAAGGTTGATATTTTGCTTGTCCAGTTATATCCTAACGGATGCTAGGTGAAGGTCACTGGTTATAGGAAAACACCACAATACAGTGGAGCAGTTGATGGTTTATAGTCATAGTATGATATACGTCCACTCTAAACGTACCTATTTTTCATAACATCCAAATTTGTGTCTGTCTCTGGTTTTGTCTCTATACGGGTGATTCTGCCCGTCTGATAACAACAAAGACATACTGAACATTATTGCTTCCATTGCTATGGTCATTTAAGGACGTGCCAGGTTTTGTGGTGGAGGAAAGCCGGAGTTCCCGGATAAAACCACCGACCAACGGCCAGTACCTGGCGACTGTCCCACGTAGGTCTCGAACCCGCGACCCAGTGGTGGAGGGCTAGTGGTAGCAGAATGACAGACGCCTTAACCACTTGTCCACCGCGGCCCCTGCATATCATAAGACAGAGATAAAACTGACTTTACAGAAAGATCACACCTCTCAGTTTAACAAACATTGAGACATTACCTTGTATCAAACTGATAAATGCAATGATGCCGAACTTATAGAAAAATGGAAAAAAAAACGTTTATTGAGATTTAGAAACACATTTGCCAATAAAGTGAACTGAATTTTTGAGTCTTTCATGCTGGCTAATGAAGAAACATTAGTACAGCCTATGGGAGCAAAGCAGTATAATGGAGGTAGATTATAACAGAGACGGTATAGGTCGACTTGTCGGATACAAAATAAAAAAAAGCACCCTTTCCTGGCCGATAGACTGTCGAATATGGAATTTAATTAAATATTGAATATATGTAGTCGTTCATCAGGACACATCATGTTTACTTTGAAACATTAACAGCAAGTATCAAGTAAATACACCGCAAATACTGCCACCGTAATGTCCCAGTTTTGGATATTATATGCGGTAATTTATTGCATACTATATTATCGTATAGGAGAACAAATACAAATTTTCGATTTTGTAATGTTTAGTCACATTTAAATTTTATAAAACTTATCAAAGCTGAGAAAAAGACGTTAAGATCATCACGTTTTAAATAGGAAGGTAAAGGTTTAACAGACACAATCATGTTATCTTTACCGCAGCTGGCACGTGATGTAACACAGGCCTGCCAGTCCAATATTGACATCACGATCAATTCAAACCTCAGCATGCTTTCTCATGCTGTCCGTGTTCTCGATGGCTAGAAAACACAAAGACGAACTGTACTCACTGCCATGCAAGTTGTAAACATGCTCTACAATTAATTAAGGAAGTCGATGAGGATCTAACCTAAGATTAATTGAGTTCTCAGGGGATACTGTAACGGAATTAAATTCGACGCTAAAGGGAGATAATAAAGATTTACAAAGAAAAGTACAAGTATCGTCCTGTAAATCTATCAAGCCTGGTAAAGGTCAGAAATAAGAATTCTCCAGTTAAGTGGTAACTAGGAAAGTGATAATAGACTAACAGTCTGTTTTAGTCCTGTACACACAGTGTTGGTGCCGACAGGCTTCTTTGAAGATCTGTATATGACATTCACTGAAGACACTATTACCCTGAGTGCCCTTAAATCATTGTCTTACTATCAACATTTCAGGTAATTAATTGGCTAATTTATTTCATTTTGTTGTCATTGGCATTTGCACAATTCCAACTTATCCTATTTTAAAGGTTTCAGGCAATGTAAACGCTTATTTTAAGAATCTTTCTGTGTGTCATTGTATTTTCTCATATGTGAGAGTATATATACTACTCACATTTTACGAAGGATCACTTTTAATTTTGGACATATGTCAAAATAAATATTTTATTTGGTTTATAATGAGATAATTTTTGAAAATTGATTATTGACGCCCATGGCCACCAATTACAACTTCGCATAGTCTGTGCATGCTCCAAATGAGATCACATATCCGGTTTTGTGGGATAACGTTCCATTCAGCTACCAAAGCTGTTCCCAGCTCTTGGAGCGTTCTCTGCTGAACATACCTGGCAGATAGAGCTGTATGCAGCGTATCCCACACCTGCTCGATGGGATTTAGATCCGGCGATCCATTCGTTGAATAGTCCCTTGCTGTAGATACTGCTCAGTGCCCCGGCTTGCTCTATGGGGCCTAGCATTATCATCCATTAGGATGAAGTCAGGTCCGATTGCGCTAGCGTAGGGGCTGACATAGGCTTCAAGGGTTTTATCGCAGTAAATTCGGGCCGTAACGGTACCATTTCGGAAAACAAGGTCAGTTTTCCCACGAAGGCTTATACATGTACCTCCCACAATATCATTGAACCTCCATCATATTGGTCATGTTCCACAAAGTTACCTGTCAGGAACATTTTCCAAGGTTGTCTCCATACTATACCGCGCCTGTCAATGAAGTCGAGACAGAATCTGGACTCTGTAAAAAGAACCGGTTACCCGACTACCAGAAGCATTTAAGAGGTCATTTCGCAAAGCTGTGGCAGTCTGGAACCTGTGACTTCGTGCTTGTATGAGCATAAAGAGAAACCTCCAGCATGATGTCTGGAAGGGTTTCCGTTAGTTTGGAAACTATTCCATAATCTTGCCACCACATTTGAGACAACCTAAGGTGGTCTGAAACCTGACGTTGAGACATGCTAGCTTGCAACACCCCGATGTCCCTATTTATTTCACCGTCATGTAACCGTTGTCTCGTTCGCAAAGAATATTTATCAAATTGATTAGCGGAGTTTAGCGTTTGAAAGGGGTGTACATGTAGAAAACGTGCACCAAGGGCTTTTATTGTTGACTGAACACACATAAGGACGATTTGGAAGGCTAACATATTCTCCGAAAACAGTACGCAAGGAATATAAAATATCCTTTGTAACATTTTGAATGTATAAGTGATCCTTAGCAAAATGTGAGTAGTGTATATGTTAACCTCCAAATGCATCAGCATTATGTCCATTCATATTTTATTGCATTGCGTTTTAATTCAAATTTGTCTATATTGAATAATCATATATTAACGAATCGTTGTTGTACAATATCGAACATTCATTCGTGTGTGTATATTACTATGATGGCGACTGCATAGCCGAGTGATAGCGGCGCGTATCGTTTAGCTTTAGCAGCGACTCATTGACGTTTGGCAGGCTTGTCGTAATCTCGTACAAAGAACGAGATGTAACGAGATTAAGATGACGACCTCATTCATAACGTAAATGAGAATTTATGGATTTGACAATAATATAAATCATTTTATTTCGGATTACACTGATGTATAAACTATCAGTTAGAAAACATTTGTGGTTTTCTGTTATTTGTTATCTGTTCTTTAAGGACATAACCATGACAAACGACGTTTATTCCAAGCAACACCGTATTAAAAACATATTAACAAGACAGACTCCTTTAATTTTTCTTTCTTGTTCTGAATAGCCATTTAATTGCATAACAAACTATACCATGTTGAAATCAATGTTTCCCTTATATCCAAAGCTAATCGCCAGCGGCAAACATATTTTTTAGTAACTAAACCAACCGATAATAGCAATTCAAACATTTTATACAGACCATGCTCAGTTCATCGGATATCAGAAACAAAAATGACGAAATAATGAAATACTTTACCATATTTCGTTGTTTTAACCGCAAAAAGAACGTAAATCACGGAATGAAATGAGTTGGTTAGATTGTGTGATGTCAGTCTTCTCTCAGAAATTTCCCCAACATATTGTCCCATTATATGATTTAAATACAAATGTAATGATTTATTAGACCGTAGAAGTATCCTTAATTAATGTAACCCAATTTGTTCAGTGTCATATTCCCATGTTACATGGAGAACCACACACTGTGGTCAGTTATCTGTTTTTTTGAAAATGAAGTAGGGCATTTGGTAGAGTTGTGTGACAAGCAACCAAGCTGTTACATACATGTATCCTTAAGCTAGGTTACATTTTCAGAATAGTGGTGTATAATATCTCTCAATATGACCATGACTATGGACTAATGAACCTATCTATAGAAGTGAGTCCATGAAGTCCAAGAACACAGAGTGGAAGATTTCTTCTTATGCAATAGGTTAAGTTATCTAAAGATCTTGTTCACAGTTGATATATCCTAACGTGGACACAGTAAAACGACACACCATCCGGTCACATTAAACTCCTAGTGTTCTAACGTTGCGGTCCTAAAGAGACAACGGCGTCAATAATGAGTATGTATCAGAAAAATATAAGAAGATATTGTAATGGTTGCGTCAGTAGCAACAAATAAGTTAGGTGTTTATTCACTACTGGCTAATAAAGCAACAGGTCTAACATGGAACCAAGGCCTAGACGGAGACGGATGACTTAGTTTTCCTTAAATAAACAAAAGTTCATATAGGATAAAGAGCTTGGTTTACACTATATTTTCGATGTCAATCTAACAAAACAATTTAACGTCACAATAACTGATGTGAACATTTTTAGTTCAACCCAACACTTCAAATGAATGTCACAACACGTAAACAAGGCAAATACTGCCAATTCATCACCAGAATCTATCTAACGTCAGGACTCATCATATTATGTTAACATTGTAAATTGTAACTATGTCATATCAATACGTGGTTATTACTTAATTCAATAACAAAATTAACGTCACATTTATTGATTTGAGCAGCACTTATGTTTTATCGTTACAGATTTATCAAATTCTTCACCCTTTTAACCTTAACTATAACAAGACATAGCTTTTATTGACAATAAATATTGTAATTCTCATCAGTATTCACGCATAAACGTTCATTCGACATTGGTCCATGGTGAAAAAGTCGTCAATGTCGACGAGGTCTGTTATTGGTATTCATCAGTAAGATATTAACATGCGTTTACAAGAAACACATTGCATAATGTTTTATCTCCATTTCATCTTCACTCCGAGCAGTAACGTTAGATCTAGTGGAGATTATCCTCACTCAAAGTTGTAACGTTAGATCTAGTGGAGATCATCCCCACTGCGAGCAGTAACGTTAG
>JAULCA010066765.1:0-17107 GCA_032360845.1 Crassadoma gigantea
AGCAGAGGTAAGGGGGATCTGTAATGGTTAAAATGTTACTGGCTCAACAAAATGTTACTGGCTCAACAAAATGTTACTGGCTCAAAAATGTTACTGGCTCAACAAAATGTTACTGGCTCAACAAAATGTTACTGGCTCAACAAAATGTCTCTGTGACTTATTTCCGCCAATGCATTTGACATTTGACCTTGAGGTCAATGTTGCTGACCAGATAAAAACTACAGTACACTACACACCTTATGTCAGATATACAGGTACACTAGAAATTTCAACCAGACATCTGGAACAGTTTAAAATTTATTGATTGGAGAAGATTTTATAAGAATTTGAAGAATCAGAAGAGAAAGAAGAACCAGCTTTATCATTATACTGTAGTATACATGCTGCTTCTAGCAATTGAAAAGGAGAAATAAATACATAATATCGCAAAAATACATACATAACCAACTGATTTGGGAGTGAAAACCCCTCAATTGGGGGTTTCTGGGAACACCTGAAACATATACGATAGCTTTATGGTAGTTTTCCTCTATCACAATTTCACATATATCCTTTTACTTTACGTTGAAATATATATTTTGTAAATTATGCACTGATCATAAATTATAACTGGCTCAATGAGTTTAGAGTCAGGAGAATTTTGTGCATTTTGAGATTAACTATGCCTGTTACCATGGCAGACGACAGTGAGGAGGTAGACACAGAATTGTGTTACTGGTACCCTGTGTAAATTGAACCACTAACTATTGTGTAATAAAATATATCTAATGAGTCAACAGCATTGACACTGGAGGGAAATACAAAGTTTTATTACCCTGTAAATCAAGCTCAGCAGATGTACTCAAACATTACTTGGTTTATATCAAGTCTCCAACCTTGATTGTCAGAGTATATCATCAGTATACTCCAGGTGTATTTGTGTGAGGTGATTTAGGACACAGGTACAGTAGAAGTTCTTCAGACAGTTCTATTTTACCTATATGACCTCAGCTGAGTATCTACCACTGGGCAACAGGCTGTGTTTAACAGTAATGTCTGGATCAATAGTCAGAATGACCCATGAAAACCCGGGACTTATTAAACTGTGGTGAATTGTCCAGTGAAAACCCAGGTCTAATTAAACTGTGGTGAATTGTCCAGTGAAAACCCAGGTCTAATTAAACTGTGGTGAATTGTCCAGTGAAAACAGGCATTGTAAATCTACACATAAACACTGTATACATATATAACACAACCCCATCCTGCTAGATTTAAAGGGCAAATGTTAACAGGATATTTATCATGTAAATTGGTAGAATTTATTACCAGTAATATATGGCCATCTATACAGTTAAGAATCTAGATGGTTAATGACATTATAAAAGGTGAAATTTTAACTAGATTCTATCTTTTGTTGAGGGAAATAAATGCCTGCCTTTAATTCACTTTGTGCTCCAGCTGTGTTCGGTATTTTCAGGAGCTGTTTGCCTTTTCACAAGATAAAGTTATTGCATAAGAAAGAAATATATTTATAACATTTTTCGCCTGTGAGATATTGGATTCTAAGAATCTGAAGAAACTGATAGTGACATCTTTTACTCACAGTCACCATTAGTGAAGAATCACTTTTGGTATCGACCAATCAAAACAAATTCAGGTTTTGTACGGCATTCAACACCGCTGATTTCTGTTTAGATGCAGTAGACACAATAGAATAAAAGATATTTTGGTACGTCATTGGTACGGCGAGTGGTACGTCATTGGTACATCATTGGTACATCATTGGTACGTCATTGGTACATCATTGGTACATCATTGGTACATCATTGGTACGTCATTGGTATGTCATTGGTACAGCGAGTGGTACGTCATACGTCATTGGTACGTCATTGGTATGTCATTGGTACAGCGAGTGGTACATCATACGTCATTGGTACAGCGAGTGGTACGTCATACGTCATTGGTACGTCATTGGTATGTCATTGGTACAGCGAGTGGTACGTCATACGTCATTGGTAAATCATTGGTACGTCATTGGTACGTCATTGCTCATCTGACAACATGTTGTAAGCCAATCTGACCATGCAGATATATACTTTAGCAGAACAGTACGAATGCGATTTGTATTGAGTCGCATATACAAGCCTATTCAAAGTGGCTTGCAGACTTCATGTATGCGCAAAGAATATGGTGCTAGAGATTATGCTTTAAATTCCTCCATAATTTAATGTAGCATTGTGTAAAAAATGTAAAGGTATTCCCATTATGCTATTCAAATGGAATCAATAATTTTCCTTTATTAGAATGTTTCCATCAAAACGTTGCTACTGGTCATGAAGTTCATTCTTTCCTGTACATGTAAAATTACTGAAAACGATTTTAAATCCTCTTATTCTATTTACAACTCTCTAAAATGAATACATAGGAATAAGATCAATTTTGCAGGGTAATGATACATTGGATTTTAAGGCATGTATGTAAAATAAAAAATGTGGTTGGACCAAGCTATATCTTAACACATGTGAAATTATCACTCAGCCAGATGATATGGTAGGATGATACAATTGTAGCAGTGCCTATATAGACTCTCATACCTTGTACATACAACTGAAGCATTACCAACTAGGTACCCAATAGTGTTGGCAGTAACACATATAGTGCTCCATGTAGAATCTGCTTTTGTTGACAAACTAGACTGAAGTACTGTAGTTATACTGACCTATTAATGTGAGTACCTATGGTAGGAAGTGCTACACAATTGGGTGGAGTGTATCAGTATCACTTATCTTATCTGTCCACATGGGACTTTCTGTTACAATTAACATTCAGTGTCATATTGCTATGACACACGAGCCAGTTTTAAATACAATAGAACACAATAACAGCACTTTGAATTACAATAATGTACATGATTTATGCAAAGGTCAGCCATATTGATAAAACAGTGGCTATTCAAATCACACATTGATAGGTTGATAAATTATTAAAATATTGTTTTCACACAGAAACGGCTGGAAAGCCTATCTATGAGTCACATGTCTGCCTTCAATGAACAAGGATGTTTAGTAAGTGTAATCCAACAATAACATGTTACAGACCCTACCTAATGTCTCCAGGACATGTACACGTTCTAACTTATATAAGTAGGTAGTTCATGTGCTGTACAATGAACAAGCAATAATGGTATCTCCACAAAACAGTTGTGACACATCAAGAGTCGTTGGGGACAGAGTTTCAGCCAATGTTACCATAATTTAAAACCTGACCTATATAACTGGGTACTCAAATTATTTGCCCCAACTTTCATCAATTCAAAACACACTGACATTGAGAGGGTGCAGGGGTCTATAAATGTCACTGGAGAGATTATTTATTCATCCTCTGATCGTTTAGCATGTTTTTGGCTAGACTTGATCAGCATTATTGGTATAAGAGCTATAGGTGTCTGTCCAGCTGTCCCTACACTGTACATCGTGAACACTCTATTGGTTCCTCTTTTCTCTTGTTCATTCCATTGCAAATGAACAAACTGACTCAAAATATTGCAAAGACTCTATTACATAAAAATCTGCCTGCTACACTCAAACTTGACATAAAATGTGCAAGTATGTACCCTCGCTTTTTATGCAAAGTGTTTACAAATTAAATACGATAAAATGGGGGGGTGGGGGTGTCCACAGGTACAAGGGCTGACTTGAAAATGAGGCAGAAGGAAAGGCGAACAAGGGGAAACAGCTTAGATTGGGGACAAAGTGAAAATATGGTACAAGGGAAGACGAACATGGGGGTACTGTTTAGATCAAGGGCTGAAATGAAGGGAACACAGGCAACAGCTTGATAAAGGGTGCACAAATTTAAATAACATCACATATTAACCAAAATTTTCAGACATAAACATATAGTGGAATTTGTTTACACTTGATCAATATCCAGTCAACTACCGCAACTTATGAGACACTTAAATTACATTATATCTACATACACATAAATAGTAAAATCCACCCTTACTGTACTAAAATAATCAAAAATCACATATTATTAACTCAAAAATGGTTTCATTGCTAAAGATCTGGAGCATTATTGGAATTATTTCTATTCAAGACAATGTATATGTACAGCTAAGGTATAAGGTAGACTGACTCCACTTATAATATGTCGACCCTCTTCTAGTTCCACAATATCTATGGTCTGAATTGTTTAACTTGTACATGTGATACTGGTGTTAGTGATGGACACGGACTTATCACGGGTAAATTATACATATTGGTGTTAGTGATGGACACGGGCTTATCACGGGTAAATTATACATATTGGTGTTAGTGATGGACACGGGCTTATCACGGGTAAATTATACATATTGTTGTTAGTGATGGACACGGGCTTATCACGGGTAAATTGGGTACGTATTGGGTGACAATCCTGTTATGATAGTACTCAGGTATTATAGAAGCAGTGCAGACCTTTGACCTTCTATTATTAATATGACGGTACAGGACACAACAAAGTCATACTTTCTGAAGATATAGTAAGGGCCTTCTAAGAGGGGTAAACTTTGATACATTGAAATACCTCTGAATTTGAATTTGGAATTTGAAACTGTTTTTTTTTAATATTTTCTTTGAATTTCAATATTGCTCAGTTACATCGAACACAGTTACATTGAAAAACAACTTTTATTGAAAGGTTTTCATACTTTGTGACCACAAATTACATCAAAACAATATTGGTTAAATGGTTCCTCACTTGGTAATGATCAGTGGCCCAAATAAATAGCCAGGCTTGTTATTGTGGATCTGGCCCTCACATCATGAAATAAAAGGCTAAAATAGTCTAAAGTTTTGACTTACCCAATCACAAATAATGTCATTAAAAGTTACATCTTAAGTGATTGGCTAAGCAAAAACTTTAAAGATTGTTTCATGATCCTAGGCCCTGGACATTGAAGGGTAACATGCATGGCTCACAAAGGTCACCTAGAAAACTGACAATTGAACAAGGATTAGAAATATTACAGGTGAAGGATAAGAGCACCCATAACTTTGATATAAACTGCAGCACTCCAACTGAAATTGTTAAAAGCCGTGAGGAAATTATGGCAATTTATTTTTCCAAAACCTTAGTGTTTTCATTCCAGGTGTCATGACAAGTTCAAACGGCTTCAATGAATCATTTGAAAGTTGCAGAGGGATAGTTTACAAATCTCATTGTGGGGAATTATCGCAGTAAATAAGGAAATGATGCGTGATTGGATAAAAAAAAAAATGCAAGTATAACTTCCATGCACGATGCAAAAAAAAATTGGGGAATTTAACGCTGATGAACTCTTTAAAAAAATAAAAATTTTAAGTTATCTAATTAGGATTTTTGCAGGTTATAAACCTGCAGTATTAATGTCCTAAAGACTGTTTTCACAAGATTATGGCAATATTTCTGGGGCACAGTAACACATATTGGTTATATTTCTGAACATCACTTTATTTATTGAAAGAAAATGTAGCCGAGGATTTTAATATAACTTATTGTTCAATGGTTCAACTGTAAAATGTACATGTTAAAGTAGCAACTTTGTAAATTTTGAAGTGTACCTCACATGACAACCCTATTAGTTTACCTTGTCCTTGTCTGACCCCAGTGCACTGACTGACCTCTGTGTACTGCTTGACCTGTGTACTGACCTCATTGTGTTGCTGCTCCTCCTCCTGTCGACACTCCTCCTCCTGGGCGTTCTGCAGCACCTGTCCGTCAAAGTTAAGGGACGTTCCAGGATTCATCAGACTCAGGTTTGTACTCATCGTGTCATGGGGCCACCATCATACTGCTGCGCTGCATAGCCCAATCTATGGCAAAACAAAACGACAGTCAATGACTTCAAATTTACAGTGAATGAAATATCTTTGCACAGGGCACCATCACATGGCCCTGCTGCTCAGCTCTTTACCAAAGTAGTATGGTAATATGAAGCCCATGTTTATATATGACTTCACAATACATATCCATATATACTAGGCATTACCAGCTACTTTTTTTGAAGTCAACCACCAAATTCAAAACTTACTGATCAAGAGCACAGAATCACAGAGTATAAATATACACTTTTTACAGGTGGAAACAAATAGATGTGAAACATTTCCTGTCATACGAGGAATTTAATTAGTTGTGATTCAAATCTTCTTTAAGAATGGTTTGTCCCTGGTATCAGGAAGACCTTAGTGTTATCCATGAGTCCAGTGTCATTGTACTTAAATGTGGATTTAGAGAACATCTACATAGCTATATATGTATCAATATTGGATCTATAGGGATCTACTGGATTCCGGTTCTTGAATATCAGAGAAACAGATCACCTGTACAATATACACAAACAGAACAGTAAAGCTCCTAACATATCCAATCTAGGAGTCCCTCATTACTGAATGTGTCAATCGTGATAAATCAAACAGTACAAGTATGGTTATCTTGTGTCACATTTACATACACAGTACATGTACACTGTTTATATCTCTGATTTGGATTTCAAGCATCACAGTGCATTGTGTTATCTTTGAGTATTTTATAATGTTATATTTACCCATTTCATCAGATTATAGAAGATTGAAAATCTTTGTTGAAAAAAAGTTGAAACTAATTTAAATGATTATCTGTCTGTTTTGAGATTTTTTCTTTTTGTCTAAATATTGTACTACATATATACATCATGGTTACATGTTGTAACTAGAAAAATGTAAGCCACATATACTGAAAAAAGATCAAAGTTCTCACAAATGTTTGTTCATGTACGTGATCATGGTGTTCTATATATATGTCTATCATTTTATCTATAAACACATATTCTTGTGTTGATTTTTTGTGACAATCAATTATTCAATGTAAAAAATGTGCATTTCAAAATAGTGAAAAATTTCTACTGTAAATCATATTATAAACATACATTTGAATATTATAAATATAAGTTGAAGCACCATAAATAAATATATCTAAAGTCTCTTTCGCAAATTATATAATGGTTGCATGTGTTTTTTCATCCAAGTCAACCTCGAGAATAACTTGAGCTGTTAAGTTGAAAATGTGGTTCTTTATCAATAATATTAAATTTTAACAAGAGCACCTCACCCATCCTTTTGTCTTACAATAAATATATATATATATATCCAAAAGTGTAATCCCTGTCTCTCTCAAAACAAAATTTAAACATTAAAATACACTATATAATTACATTACATAACTTTTGTATTGATCATATTGTTTGTTAAATATTATGAAAAAAAATGAGAATTAAAGAAGGGAATAAGGATAAAAAAAAAATCATATTTTCGTATTTCTGGTGATCCTCATGCATATGGGCAAGTGTGTTGTTGGGCATGTGCAAGTCTTATCACAATAACATTAGTCACTGGAAGTGTTGAGGTGATTATGCACACAGCAACAATCTCACATTTGTCTCTTGATTTAAACAGCAACAAGTGTACATATAAAATTTACACAGAACTCGATAAGTTCCACCTACTTCACACTGACTGGAACAAATGAGAATATGTAAATAGTAATTAAATAAAATTATTAAATGGGGTAAACTAAAAAACATTGAAGTAAAGCAACATACAAGTATCTTGTGGAATGTGTAATTAACACAATATTGAACAAAACACACTATGTGTATACATAATGTTTTCAGTTCTTGGCATATATCCATAAAACTTGTTTTGGGTTCACTCCTCTTAGTCTTTTACTCAATTGTCCTAATATACCTCTACAAATACCGCTGAATAATCTAAAAGATGAAATTAGCAACACACATAACACAAAAGCAAACATAGTTGAAATATCAGTACTGAACCATACTCCATATATATACATATATATAGCACCAAATTTTTTTTATGCACCGATACAACTACTAAGAAGTACCAAAAACGTATTATTCTAATTAAAAAGTATCTAATTAACAAATAACCAAACATATCAAAACCAAAACGTCAGTTGACTCATGAATCAGTTCTAAATTCCATCACTAGGTCAAGGTGTCAACTGAAAGTTTTGGATGAGGACAAAACGTAAACAACATACAAAATCAACACCAGGTAACAGACCATATCACATTATTCTATGAACTTAGGCGATCTGCTTCAATGATATCTTACCCACGATTCATGTTACTATCCAGTTCACTTTCCTACTTCCATAAGAATTGGACGAATGTAAAAACCGTTTGACAAGTCTGCGGGTCTGTGTGACAAGCGTAATTCCAACTGCTGCACAACTCATTAAATTGATGATTATTTAAGCGTGTGATACAAACACTGTCTGTGTGATAATTCAGGTGTACTATCAATTACACCGACACTATGTGCTACAGAGAAAACCACCTGTTACGCTTGCCAATACACAGACCACACATGTGCAAACTTGTTTTGGAAACAAACGTCAGGTCAATGCCTCAAGGAATGACTCCGTATACATGGGAAAGTGGATATAAAAGAAACATTTCTAGAGAAATTAAATACATGGTAGATGTGTCTACTTGTTTCAATGTTGATTCTTGAATAAGACATTTATAAAGCACTTTTAACAAGCTATTTCCATTCACCTGCATTCTTTGCTTTGAAGCAGCCGCCATTTCTGTATACAATCCCACAATGCAATTATGTTTCCGCTTGGGGACTGACGAATATTTGAAACGAATAACGCTCTCCGGAACACCGTGTCTTAGCGCGCCACATTTCTAAACAATGGGCAAATTCAAAGCACATTCGGACATTTTGGTAATTAAATATCTAAATTGTATGGCGCATATTTAAGCGGTCCCACTGTATTCTGTTTAATCGTAAACAGCAACAATGTAATGTATAACATGTACGTCTCTGCATAATATAATCTAATTCCGTGATCTATACTGTACACTATCAGTTATGTCTCTGGTCTCTGGTATAAATTATAAATATTTCATTTTTTTTGTTAAAATTTAATATAATTACAATTTCGATAGTATTAGGGGTTATTAAAGATCTTCCATTCAAACTTAAACAATGAACCTGTTAGAACACAGGC
Source organism: Crassadoma gigantea (assembly GCA_032360845.1). Classification (NCBI taxonomy): domain Eukaryota; kingdom Metazoa; phylum Mollusca; class Bivalvia; order Pectinida; family Pectinidae; genus Crassadoma; species Crassadoma gigantea. The sequence continues at coordinate 9,025 of JAULCA010066765.1, forward strand.
AGCAATGTCAGGAATAGCTTAATTCGTACCCAAATCGGGACACTTGTAGGAAAACGGTCGCCTAACGGCAAACAAAGTACTTTTATGTATAAAGAGGCAGTACCCAAATCGGATCAGTACCCAAATCGGATCACTTTTGGCAATAACACTTATAAATCAATAAATGTGCCAAAAATTCAGTTATAGCAATGATGTATACTGAGAAGAGATAGCCATGCACTAGTTTATTTATACAGTTGATTCGTTTTTAAGTTCAAATTGAACAAGAAAACAAAATTCAAACTCAGATGTCAGTGTTTTGATTACGGTCTTAAAAAATGGCGCATGCGACAACTATTCATTCTGTTCTGGACAACAGGAATTAATTCACAATGTAGAAATACTTTATGTCATATAAATTCTAAAGGTTATCATAAAAGGTTAAGATGCTGACGAAAAAATATTCATTTAAAGCGTAAGATACTGCAAAATTCCAGCTGTGATCCGATTTGGGTCCCGACATTAGCAAAAACCGGAGACGCTCATAGGCGACTTCAGAGCGTTCTATAAATATCTCAAGTGAGCCCCGGGTGCTAAATTCGTTTGTGAGAACACCCATCGATATTCTATTTTTGATACAACCATAAATGAATATAATTTCTCCTCAGATTTTTCAATGATTTAATAAAATGATGGTTTGGTGATCCGATTTGGGTACTGTCACCTAGGTGGCAGTACCCAAATCGGATCGCTACCCAAATCGGATCACTTTTGGCAAAAATACTTATAAATCAATAAATATGTCAACTTATTGTTTACTAATTTACGTGCGACGCTTATCACTTGGATATCATTTCAAAAACACACGGGAGTGTCCCTTTCAGGGTACAGTAACGACGGTTCAAGGGCCGGCCTACTCATCCTCGATATCCAGGGGATACCCTTACTTTCGCTCTCTACACCCATGGAATAAGTCATAGCAAAATTGAAGGTACGACAATTTGGTATCAGATAAAAGAAACTGATCAATCACTAGACTGATACATGCCATTTGAAGATTAAGACTGCAAAGCCTGTCAATTTTTACCGTTACGTGACCGCGAGATTCTTTTGATGTAAATCAAAGGATCGAACTAGTCTTCTTGTCTCACCAACACGGTGGCACACAAACTAGCGTTCAGCTTGCCTAGGACATGTTCCAGGGGTGCAGAGAGCGTAAGTGAGCCTAAGCTCTGGATATCGAGGATGGGGCCTACGTAGCTCTGATGGTATTTCGCGTTCTTTTAATAAAACCACGCGCCCAAAATATCAAATTGTGATATAAATTAAAAGTAGATAGTATATTTTTATGAAAAATGAACAAACATTTTTGGAACAGATAGTATGGTATAAAGAATATTGATATTTATCTTTAAAGTATACGGTGATGTTAAACATCTCGTGTCACTTATTTAGCCCGTCGCCTCCCACAATTCATTCCAATTCGAAATATCTAAACGTTTGAAATAAGCCTTAATACGAAGCTTTTTATTAAACTTGTCCATCTATTTTTTTCTTATCACGAACTAATCCTTTTAATAAAGGGGGAAAGGGGGGGGGGGAGCGAGGTGTGGATTGGAGACTTTGTTTTTGGAGACTTTGTTTTTGGAGACTTTGTTTTTGCTACAATCGAGATAAATATATATATATATATTAATCTAAACTTACTATTTTACAAAAAAGAAATGTATATATAAGTTCCGAAAATAGCAATCAATAGAGATCAATAAATCCCATTGTTGACTCCACCAGTCGAGGTAATCTAAAGTGCAATAAGTCAAAACGGATACAGCAGTTATTTTTGCAAATTTTGAACCCGATATAAGACCATATATATTGATAATTACTTCTTAATCTTACATAATAGAATGTTAATCACAAGCGCTGATATCCGAGTAGACATAATTTCTACAATTCAAATAAAAACTCTGGAAATAAATGGATTGAACACAGAGACGATGATTAATAAAGTGTTTAGGAGGAGACAACCAAAGCGAATTCCTGATAAGTTAATGTCTGAGTTTTGAACAACCGTGGCTCTTAATCGACGGCTACTGTATGGTTACGTGCTTGTTATCTGTATCCTGATGTGTGACACTTAAGTATGTACACCTCTGAGAAGCAAAAAAATATCCGGTATTAAACTTTTTTTCTTATATGGATTGTTGGAAACAGGGGTTCGTGGCAGAAAATACAAAAGAAATTATATGTCTGTGTGTTTGTTTTTCTGCTATAATCGGTCAGATATCAATTTAACACAATATGTGATTTTAGGTGATTTTTTAGGGTTTTGACCATTTGCAGAACAATTTCATACAATTTCTATCGAATGTGTTATCAGATATGTATGAATGTTTGCAGAATAGATAAAAATATAATTTTCTTTTAAATTATGGAAGTAAAATTTCTTAATTATATTCTATTTACTCAGAAAGGCGATTTGAGTTACCCCTCACCCTAATCTGTAATGAAAACATACTCATTTTTCATCATTTTTTTTTGCAGATTGAATGCTTGATATAAAAAGTTCTGCTATTAAACTGTTTTTAACATTTGGTGAATCAAAATAAAATGTGTTTCTCTTTCTAAAACAGCCAAATAAATTGGGGGTCCGTGTGCTTCTTTTTTTTTGTCCCATTATTATTTGTGTTATTTTCACATTTTTCGGGATCAAAGGTCAAAAAGTGCTTCAGTTACATAAAATATGTAAAAAAAAAAAAAGCAATAATGTATAATTTTTTACTTTGTTGCATGATATTTTTGTCATATTGAACATTATCAAGTTGTACCTGCTACAATTAAAAATGGCGACACCTTGACAATTTAAGTGATCAATCTAGTGTCGAAAAAGGTGAATTTTGGCCTTTTGTGAAGCGCAAGAAATACACATTAATATATATTTTCAAAATGGCCGCCGAACTGGTCATTTTTTTAAATTCTTGTGAAAAATGTTCTACAAACAACAGGCTCTATTTTTTTGACATATTTTTCAGATGTATGTTTGCTATTACAAAAACCCGTTACACCATATCAAAACGAGACTTGAACGTGATTGAAACCTCAGAAGAGTACATCCTTAAATAAACAAATTTGAATTTGAATTTTGAATTATGGTAAAATTGACTGCATGATTACGAGTGATTATACTGTCGATTACTTGCGATGTCCTTGTATGCTTGTAACACGACAATAAGTCGCTTCCGATTATTATTAGTGATAACGAGGCTTAGCAACCCTAGGGGAACGTGTGAGCTAACTGAAATTTATAACACTGTATGCAATAATCTCGAAAGTCATATTCATACTTGTCTTGTTTTCTGTGATATTTCAAAGGCTTTTGATAGAGTATGGCATGCAGGCCTTGTACATAAATTAAAAAGCTAAGGTATTTCTGGAAATCTTTTAAATTGGTTATATGATTACGTAAGCAATCGCCATCAACAGGTTTTTATCTACATTTGGGTTTTTTTTTGTTTGACGTCCTGTAAACAGCTAAGGTCATTTAAGCACGTGCCAGGTTTCTTTATCTACAATGCTACTTATAATTCCAAAGCAACAAATGCTGGTGTACCACAGGGTTCTGTCCTAGGCCCTTTACTTTTTCTTCTCTATATCAACGATATTACCGACAACCTTGTTAGTCTTTCCCGCTTATTTGCTGATGATACTTCACTTTCTGTCTCTGCCTTTTCTGCAAATAACTAGAAACTACCACTAATAATGACCTTGAAAAAGCTCAAACATGGGCAGACAGCTTGTTTGTAACATTTAATCCTGTGGAAACGGAAGCATTACTAATTTCAATTACCGATGAACAAGACATCAATTTAGCTTTAAATAATGTTTTTAAAAATTTTGTAGACTACCATAAACATCTAGGCATTTATTTAGATGCAAACTGTAAATGGTCACATCACATGGATAGTATTTGTAAAAGTGTTAAGAAACAAATAGGTATGCTTCGCAAATTAAAATACAGTCTTAATCGTAGAACATTGAATAGGATTTATCTAGATTTTAATTTACCTATTCTGGAATACTGTTGTGAAATTCGGGACGGTTGCTCTATCGCTGATGCATGTAAATTAGAAACATTACAATTAGAAGTTGTGCGTATTGTCACGGGCTTACCATCCCTAGTAGAGAGTCATTGTATTTTGAAACAGGTTGGGAAACTCTGTCGGAGAGACGCACTCACCGAAAGATTCACATTCCAAACAACCGACTACAACTATCTAATAATTCTTTCATACCTTCTACTGTAAGATTATGGGATAACCTAGATGCCACCACGAAAAATGCACCTTCCTATAATATTCTTAAGATATTCTAAAGAAACAAATGAAACATTTCAGGTAAAAGAAGTCATCTTAAACATCATTAGTTAATTCACACATCAAAACACACACTCTCAACGTGACTCATGTGTACTGCAACTTGTGCAAGTGTGTGGGCGTCTAATTTCAAACGCGGATTTGGCAGTTCAATATTGTTCGAATGTGGCCCATGTATGATTGCGAAGTAGACACACCATCATAATATTACGAATCAATAGTGGTTTCATTCAATAAGTTTGGTGTTCAATTGTAATATCCCACACGTCAGTGTTTAGGTCGCCGTCGACAAGTTTCAATAAACGTGTACTTCTGGAAAATTCCCGGAAGTGATGACGTAATACACTCCACACGTACACGTACAAGTACACGTACTGATGCTAAATAAACGGCCGTCCACGTGTACGTGTAGGGTGTATAGCTGTGCTTTTTAAAACTTTCTACCGTGATATGAACAGACAAAGCCTAAAAAGGGCGTTACTTTTGTTAATCTCTGATATTCACTGATTCATTATGAGATTATAGTGCTTTGAGAATGAGATAAGAACACCAGCTCAATGCGATTTTAAGACCGACATAACAGTTAGGGGCGACCGGGGCAAGTTCGGCCTATTTGTATTAAGTCCGTTCTGGGAGGTATGACAGCACGTCCGTTTTTTTTATTTGAAGAATTATTGATTTTTTCCTGTCGGATGGCCGATCAAGCTCGGATATGTTTGGACAGGCATTTGGGTTAGTTAGAACCCCATTAGAATCGGCTTTATTATGTCGCCATAAAGCACGCAATGCCGGATTTTCCCGCCAATTTCACGGCTTTGTATGTGTCGCAAGGGCCGCACTTGTCCCTGTAGCACGGGCCGAACCGTCTCCAAGCCCAAATTATTGTTTCAAAAGTTCATATAGTACAACAATATGATATTAATTGTTTGGCTTGGTTTTTATGTATAGCATTTGAAGCTGTCAGTGTATTACACGTTTGACCGTCAAAAACGTATTACAGAAAGTCCGAATAACTATTTTTCGTGCATGTTAGTATCACATTTTATGTGATGGACTTTTTTTCAACTCATATGTGTTAGATGTGTAACAGAAGAAAGAGAAATGCAACGGCCAAACCTGGGTTAGAACCCGGAACCCCCCGAACGCTAGACGGGACGCTCTAACCAAATGAGCTACGTATACATGTACCTGATCGCCGACGATCGACCCAGTCCAGTTTCACAACATTCCTCCCTCCTTCGTCCAAGTGTTCGATCCCGAAGACACACCAAACCCTATACCACCTTCAATGGAAACAGGATTGACAAGATCGCCAATTTTGTAACAGGAGAGAGAGAAAATATAACGGCCTGGCTGGGGTTCGAACAGCATATTTACCGAAAGTCGATCTAAACTCTTGAAATATATAAAATTACTATTAACACATTAGTTAAGGTCCAAACACAGCTGTCAAAATTATATCATGTTGGGTTGATACGTATTTTGGACCAAGTCTTTGTACCCTTAAGCTGCAGAGGGAGTATAAACATATACATTGTACTACGTGTTTTTTCGATGACCAGTCACTTTGATAGCATTCCATTTAGCAACATCCGGAAACTTGATGACATATCAATTAACATAGCAATCAGTGGTAGATCTAAATATCAATGTTTGGGGAATGGGTTCCTTAAACTTAGCAAAACCGATCTGGATCCATTAGTCTAGATGTTATTTTAACAATTTGTAACTAAATATGATTCAATCACATCTCACATACGTAACCCTCTACCATCTAACGCCTCACAACCGTGTCTTATTAAATTCTGAATTGGGATCATTCCATTAGTGTTTGATATTCTGTTATGTATGTGTAAGCATTACCGCTTTCCGTTTTATATTACTTTTCTTATTGCACAGGGGCTACCCAAACAACCGTTTTGTCTATTAATTGACCTACAATCTAGATATTTTTTATTAATTAACAGGTACTGACTAAGAATAGAAGACGTTTGATCTACTTACCCACTGTTATTGTCCTCCGTTTTTTGAGTTGCTAATCTTGACAAGCTGGACACCTTCAAGGTCATAGAAAGATGTCGGGTTCTCAGATTCAGATGATTTCTCAGGCTGACTGGATACTGCAGAGTCATCTTTTGTATCATTTATCGAAGATTCATGACATGGCATAGCAATCTTTATTGGAGATAAACCCTCTAGAAATGAGTCATTATCAATGTCATACACTGAATTTCTTTTCTGGGGTGGGCTTGTAAAATTTGTTCAGCTGTGTTTGGTAAATGTTAAAAAGAAGTTTCGTGTAAACTAATATCAAGGTTGGACAGAATTCCAGGAATATATCAAATCTCTCACTATTATTAGAACTGATATCAGCCACTTCATGTTTCTTTGAATGTGTCTAAATTTAATCTAAAAAAACTAAATGTGATATTGGAAATTGCCATGCAATATTGAAACAAACATAAAAGAAAATTGAAAAATAATAAAAAAAAAAAAGCAAAAAAAAATATATATACGTCTCTAATTAAATGTGATGTGAATTTAACTATGTTAAAGTGTACTTTCCAACTTTTTGCTCCGAAATTGTAGAGCTTTCTATAGATAAATTTTCTATAATCACTAGAGATAGTGTACATATTTTCTTTATACAAGTATACTTATATCCACTTGAAATTTTAAGTAATCAAGACACAAAAAATATGTGTAAGCTTACCGTTGATTCAATTTTATGAAATATTCAGTTGAGTGATTCTTTCCTTTCTATTTCAGTTTTCATATCACAAAGGAACCCTTTTCATGATGAACATTTATTGAAATATGTACTTCAGTCTTTTATACTTTGGTAAACACCGTAGTGCACTGGGGTTAACATCGTAGTGCACTGGAGTTAACACTGAAGTGAACTGGCGTGTACTTCAATGTTTTGTCAAGTGCACTTCCTTGTTCACTACGTGTGCACTACGAAGTGCACTTGACACCAAGTTAAGTTTGCTCCCAGCTATATATCAAAATACATTTTAACATTATTAAAAAAAATAAATAGCTAGATACCTTTAATTATATATTCACCCTCTTTTTCTTAGTTTGGTGAATGTCTTTGTAGATTTATATATTTTCTTTCTGTTCATTATCGATCAGTAATCGATCATCGATTCTTTAAGAAATAGGGAACATGAATTTTGAATTGATTCACATCACTAGTGGCACCATGTGTGGCTGTGATACACAAGCTAACAGGATAAGATATATCAGCATATTATATGCTGCAGCTGAAGATTTGTTGCATCATGCTATGAAGTGGTATAAAAAATCTGAAGTGGATTAATTACTACATGTATATATATTACCTATATACATACATGCCTCCACAATCTTAGTAAAATCTTGAGTAATTTGTGTCCACGAATTTCATTCATTGTATGAGATATAAAGTCTATAAGTATATGACTCAAAGTAAATATTCATTGATTTAAAAAAAGAAAAAAAAGCATAATGCAATTGTATTTCTTTTGAAAATAAAAAAAAAGAAGAACAGGGAACGAACCATCGACGACGAAATAATTAGCACGTGCTAATAAGTACTTTCCGGTTAACCCACTACACCACCGCATTCGATATCAAATAAAGGCTGGTTCTTTTTGTCATATGTAATCTTTCTGACCTGCCTTTAGGATTTGAACAACATTTTTAATTACATATTCAATTAACACCATGTAACATTTAAAGAGACA
>JAULCA010066876.1:0-17105 GCA_032360845.1 Crassadoma gigantea
GACAACTGCACAAAGGGAAGCAACTCTTATATAATGTTATTGATGTGTTGGTATTGAGTCCTACTTGCAAGTAGGACAAGAGTTGCTTCCCTTTGTGCAGTTGTCAGTATTTTAAACACTATAGTAATACTAATAAAAACACAATTCTCGAAGATTATGAATAAGCTGGATGTGGCTAATGGAATTAGTTACAGACAAAACACTGCTACTTCCCATTTATCAATTGCACGTTTAGATTTGTTCTTTTGTTGAATATGAAATATTTTGTTACAATCTCTTGTTGGAATATCAATGGCCTTGGATAAAAAAATATAAAGATGACTTTTTTGTATCCAAAATTAAACATGATAATAACATTTGTATTGAAACTTGGACTGGAGAATCCTCCACTACTTACATTGACGGGTTCAGAAAAAAAGAAAACTAAACGGAGTAGCGGTGGTATCATTATATATATCATAAAAAAACACATTATTTAAAGGAATATCATACTTAAAAATGGGTCTTCTTCTAACAACCGGATGTGGATAAAACTTGAAAAGTCTCTTTTTCGTGTAGATTATATATAAATCCACCCAGTGATCCAAAACATGTTTTTTACAAAAAGGTATTTCTTAATGTAAAATGTATTTGATTTCTGAACACCCCCATTAATCTAAAGTTTTTACTCCTTCTTGACTACATTTGGTATCATTGACCAATCTTTCATCTTGATTAGCAAGTCTTTAATGACAACTCTTACATGTTTTAGAGAAAGTAATATTTAGACTAAATTATTCATGACAACTCTTATGTGTTTTAGAGATAGTAGTATTTATACCAAGTCTTTCATTACAACTCTAAGGTGTTTATGAGAAAGTAATGTTTATACCAAGTCATTCATGACAACTCTAAGATGTTTTAGAGATAATAATATTCAAACCAAGTCTTTCATAACAACTTTCAGATGTTTTAGAGAAAGTAATATTTAGACTAAATTATTCATGACAACTCTTATGTGTTTTAGAGATAGTAGTTTTTATACCAAGTCTTTCATTACAACTCTAAGGTGTTTATGAGAAAGTAATATTTATACCAAGTCTTTCATTACAGCTCTAAGGTGTTTTTGAGGTAGTAATATTTATACCAAGTCATTCATGACAACTCTAAGGTGTTTTAGAGATAGTAATGTTTATACCAAGTCTTTCATTACAACTCGAAGGTGTTTTAGAGATAGTAGTATTTATACCAAGTCTTTCATTACAGCTCTAAGGTGTTTATGAGAAAGTAATATTTATACCAAGTCATTCATGACAACTCTAAGGTGTTTTTGAGGTAGCAATATTTATACCAAGTCTTTCATTACAAATCTAAGGTGTTTTAGAGATAGTAATGTTTATACCAAGTCTTTCATTACAACTCTAAGGTGTTTTAGAGATAGTAATATTTATACCAAGTCATTCATGACAACTCTAAGGTGTTTTAGAGATAGTAATGTTTATACCAAGTCTTTCATTACAACTCTAAGGTGTTTATGGATAATAATGTTTATACCAAGTCTTTCATGACAAATCTTATTTGTTTCAGAGAAAGTAATGTTGATATCAAGTCATTCATGACAACTTTAAGATTTTTTAGAGATAGTAATATTTATACCATTTTAAGGCGATATAGGACTTTCTGAATATCACAGTATTTCACGTTACGTGTAATATAATAAGCCCTGTATAAATGTTCGTTCACTTACCTGTTGATAGAGTGAATCGTATTGCACAAATATGTAGCAGGGACATATACTAGTGCAGTTTTATTAAAATACGTAGCATTGTATGTATTTATCATATTTTCCCGATCTTCCAATGTACCAAGTAACGCGTCCGTAACTTGCGTCGTCCGTTTATGTATCGTCCGTATTAATACAGTATTGTATACGTGTGTAAGTTAAAGTTTTTGATGTTATGCCCAGTTCAAACCAAACTTGTCCTTCTAACTTAACCAGCTGGGTATATGAAATATCGGCGCTGAGGTATGTATTGATGGTGAACGTTTCCTCTGATATTTAACATTGTAACATTCGTTTTAGCACTGGTAAAAATAACGTTCGTTATCGACATTTACTAACCTATTGATTTTTAAAATTCATTTCATCAACAGAATGAACATGCTTTTTTATTTATCACTATTTGTTTTTAAGGGTTTCCAGTTAATAATGATGTCATCCGCCTGAACAGAACTGTGATTCCTGAGTAACGAAAGATAAAACCGAAAGAACCTACAACTACCAGACTGTGTGAAGTCACACCAGGAAACTATCAACACGTTTGACCTCGAAAACACACATATTTAATGCTTTGATGATATAAATGTACATGTTATGGAGAGTGTTGTCTAATAGTACTTTTCTATACTACCTGTGTATATAGAACAATTGTTACATTTTCACTGACCTATGATTCAGTCATTCTGACATAGGTTTTCGGGTTGGCGAATGAATACAGCAAATGAGTGCGGGAAGTATTCTGTTTTAATTTTTTTAAATTTCTTCAGATAGAATAAACATGTGTTTACTTGTTTCGTTCTTTGAACGATAAAAATACAAATACAGCACAGTCATCTTTCTCACAATGATTACTTTACATTGTGATTGATGACGTCACATATACATTCACAACTCTAATATATTTTTTTAAATTAACAAAAGTAATATCAAAATCAAATCGAATATAAATAAGAATTGACTCCTAACGTGTTCGTCGAGTTAAAGACCTCATTGGGTCTTGTGTCTTTGTTTCATTTAGGTTATACACTCTAGATCTCAAATGTGTAATTCTACGATGGTTCTGGAAAACCAGAGTGACAGAGAAAGACAGACATACAGACTGTGCGAGTATCTAAATATGTTATTTCTTTTTTTATAAGAATACCTAGCACAGTATCAACGGATATGACTCATCTGGTTGTCTTATCCTTTCGTTAGGTCAAATTCACAAATCTATATCATCTTTTACATATTGTAAGTAAGAATAACGCATTTCGTTAATATATTTACGAAGTTACGATACATTTATAATATTTTTGTATTATATCAACTGTCATCTTATCAAACATAGATTATTGTGTGTACACCGCTTATCACATTCCCACACATTTGTCAATAAACATAACAAAACCGTTTGACTGTTTTTTTTTGCTATTTAATATTTCCAGTTTTAAATATCTTATTCATACCTTATATTAATGACAGAATGGATTATCGTATACTCTTTCTTACATAAAGTCATGTACTTTTTTCAAATATATCACGGCAATATAATATTTATCATTATTTGTTTTAAGGGTTTCCAGTTGATAATGATGTCATCCGTTTGAGCAGAACTGTGATTCCTGAGTATTAAACGATCAAACCGTATCCACCTACAAATACCAGGTGGTGTGTGGTTACACCAGGCAACTATCAACATGTTTGACCTCGAAAACAATTTGTGATATACAACTATGTGTTACATCGTTATTCATCTAATCTATTTCATGCTGTGATGACATACACGTACATGTTATCGAGAGTGTTGTCCAAAAGTACCTGTTGTATGTAACCTGTCTATAGAGAACGATAATTACATTTCCACTGACCTATGAGCCATCATTTTGCAATAAGTTTTCGTGTTGGCGAATTGAATGAATACAGTAAATAAGTGCGGGAGTTAGTCTGTTTTAATTTTTTAAATTTCTCCAGATAGAATGAACTTGTGTTTACGTGTTTTGTTCTTAAAAAAAATACAACACAGTCATCTTTCTTACAATGACTACGTCAGATTGTGATTGATGACGTCACATAGACTTGCACAAGTCTTATATTTTTAAAAAGTATTATCAAAACTTATATAAAAAACAAACCGAATATGAATAAGAATTGACCCCTTACGTATTCGTCGAGTTAAAGACCTCATTTGGTCTTGTGTCTTTGTTTCATTTACGTTATACACTCTAGATCTCAAATGTGTAATTCTACGATGGTTCTGGAAAACCACAGTGACAGAGAAAGACAGACCTACAGACTGTGCGAGTATCTAAATACAATATGTTTGTTAGATTATCTGCCACAGTATTAACGGATAGGACTCATCTGGTTGTCTTATCCTTTCGTTAGGTCAAATTCACAAATCCATATCAACTTTTACATATTGTAAGTAAGAATAACGCATTTTGTAAATATATTTACAATGTTCCTATACATTGCTAATATATTTGTGATAATGTTACATGTCTGTGTTTATCGATCCATATTAAAAATTATCCCTTCTAAATGTAATTTAATATCAACTGTCACCTTATCAAACACACATTATTGTGTGTTCAACGCTTATCACATTCCGATACATTTGTCAATAAACATAACAAAACCACTTGACTGTGTTCTGCTGTTTTTTATTTCCAGTTTTTAATATTTTATTCATACCTTATATTAATGACAGAATGGATTATTGTTTACTCTTTCTTACAGAAAGTCATGTATTTCTTTTTAAACACTGGTGTACATGCCGATACGAATGAAATATATCAGGGCAACATAATATTTTTTTCTCGCATCAAACACATACAAGTAGATATAAACACTGTCTAGACTTGGACAACTCAAAAGTGCTTGACATAGAAGACAACTGAAAAGTCAGAATATTCAAAGAATCTATCTTGGTTAGCTGAGAAGGGGATTCGATAAACAGAGACGAAGAGGACCAACAATTGAGTCATCTTTATGACCTCATTTTAACATTCACTAAGGAGCGGAATGGGTAAACTTGTTACCCGTCCCTCGGACTGGATGCAGTATTAGAGTGCAGTCGGGCGAAATGTCTGTGTGGTCTTTGAAAGATGACTTGACATGATTCGGCTCTTTGAGGCTTAGTGACAGTAGTTAAGAGACGAGACAACGGTAATTTGCGCTCTTTGCATGACAAAAGACACAGAATTTTTCGAAAGTTCGTCAAATACGTTTTAATTCAAAATTGTTAGCTTTTCTAATTAACTAGAAATATCACATAGAACGTTACACCGATAACATTTTCTTCCTCCTCCGTATTTCTGTAAATGATGCACATTTTACGGCACGCTTTTATTAATAAATAAATAATAACAACAGAACAAACAACAGTGTTTCATAATAAATGCATTCGTCTTGATGACAAAATGGGCACAAAACGTAGAAGACTTTCGTAAATACTTAATACTAAATATATTTCATGATAAAAGATGTATAAATTAATTCGTTTTTCAGCTAATAATTTTGTTTTCATTGTGGTTATAAAATCATATCAAAGGATAAGTAACCACAGGTGTAATATGTTTTGCAGTTATATAACGCTGTAAGATATTTATCATTGAATTGGTTAAATAAATCACGGCACAATGGTTCGAAGTGTTATCCTTTTTTATCAAACCAAAGACACATTTGAGAAAATGTAACTTCATAATTTTAGGTAGTTTCTTGTAATGTCATTATAATTAGCGCAGTCATCAAACCTGTCTGTTTTGCTAAAAGAAAACAGGAAACAATTTGTAATATATTGCTGGTACGCTATGATATTGGTTTACGTGAGGGTTTTTTTCTGTGTGATTTGAACTTTGTTTAACATACATTTATATCTTGTTATGTAGTAATCGTTATAAATCGGACGCATGTCGAGGTATTCTGATTCTGAATTCAGTTACATATGCAATTCAACATCAGCCACCCAAATAACGTAACGGGCGAACGTAACGGATGATGATATATCCGTATGGTAGAGGCGAGACATACATGGTATATAAAGATACTGCCCTTATTTTCTAAGCGATCGTAACATAACGGGCAATTTATTTGTATTGAGGTACCATTACTCCTGCGACTTAGACGGATCTATGTTGACTCCATCACAGTAAAGTTTCAAGGTAAGTTATACTGTACATGCTCTTACTCAATTAATGTTAGAACATTATTTCCAAATACATTTTAAGTTATTATGTAATAGGACTATTGATTTAAAACCAAAATAGAACTTCTTATTTCTTATAAATGCAAAAATTGGTATATACTGTACTAAATGTCTACATGTTATTGAAAGTTTCTATAAAATACATGTTATTAACATAAATATTTTTGAAATCACATGTAGATGTACATATGTAAGTATTATGTATCTAAAAAGTATTGCTCAGATATTGGCGATAACGTGTTATAGATGTACTTCGTTTTAATGCCCTCCGTTATAATACCAACCCCGCATATTGCCATTTTTCCAAAGAACGGATTTCCACACTAGTTGTTAATACTCCCATCCCCTCAATATAGCGAAATGCCAGATTTTTTTTTATTTCCTCAGATATTATCACCATTTTGGACATGCATGTTCATCGTCACGGGTAGTGGTGATTTTAACCGTGCGTGTCTAATTCTGGCTACTGCCAATTCAACAAAAGGGATAGAAAAAGCAAAATATCGCATAACAGCTGCATTGATTGTTTGGAAAAGTGCAGCAACGGGCATTGTTGCGCGTTTTTCAGCATCTTAAGATTATACAACAGGGGTTGATATAAGTGTATGTAAAGACCTCAAACACAAACTCCATCCTTCAAAACAGTCTACACTGAATACTTGTTTTCGCGAAAAAAATATCATCGATAGACACGTGTAAATAGACTTGTCAGACTGTTCTCTCCATACCTAACGCGCATAGATTGTGTACGTTACTGACAAGACATTAATTGTATTTTTTATTATTGAATAATGTAATTTATAACCAATAATTATAAAGCTTTTTGTATTATTTGGTTATATTTCTGAAACTATTTTAAATGCATGTACGATATGGAAAGGAGACGTCTATATTACGTATGGACCTGTTAGTAAGCCATACATACGTATCCTTAGGACCTAACAGTACGCTTTCGTGGTATCGCCAAATTCGTTTATTGATTAAGTCTGTGATTTCAAAGGTTAATGACTGATGTTTCAATGTAAGTTCAATATATGATTTAAAAATATACACCTATGATTATTCGATAAATTAGCTGATGAGTTCGGATTATAGATATGATTCAGAGAAGGGTATACTGTGTTAGGTATCCGTGTGTTGTGGTGAATTGTCATTTTAGTGTTTGCTTTATTTAGTCTCCTCTTCAGTTTCTGGTGTTTAGTGGTTAAGCGATGTTGTAGCGTCAGCAATGTTTCGCGTGCTCCTCAGCTTCCGTTTTTTGGTTAACTGTCGTTATTACGTTCTTTTTTTTCGCCCCCTTCTGTTCCTGATGCCGTGGTCTCGTTGTCTCTGGTCTCTGTGTTTTTGGTTCTTAAGTTTTCATTTTCAGACTTATAACCCAGGGGTATCAAATCTAAACAATATAATAAGTCAGCAAATACAATCGGTTTTTTTCTCACTTCAATTTTACGTTTGCATCTAGTGACGATTATCTAATATTTGCTTTCAATTGTCTCCAATATCTATACACGTCTTTGCTTTTAAGTAAAGGAACGATATGGCAATGTAAACATTTCCCTCTTAATCTTGTAATTTCACTTTAAATCATGACGTAGTGAAAAACACCACTCCTCGTGATATAATTATAACACCATGACACTATTTTACACTGATATTGAGGTGTGTAATCTTACAACTGTTAACATGTACAATACTTGATCTGCTTTAAAAGATTTAATTATAATACAAACACGATGTAAGTGGTACATCGTGTTTGTATTCTCTTACGTATGTAGTTATCACATTATTAAGAATACGATAACGAACTATCAATACCTAAAGCATTATTCTACTTGTCTTACAATGACAGCATGGAGCTAGAAGTGATTTTATTTTATGTGATGTACGTTGTTACTATAGGTATAATAGAATAGGAATAATTTGATATCATATTAAAACAGATGTCTCTTAAGTTATTTTGTTAAGATCATATTAACTTCAGTTATATGAAATCTGGTCAACGACAAGAAAGCCATACAAATAGATATTTAAGGATTGGATCCTATTTTTTTGACGTTCATGGGGTTTAAACATCAACGGCTCTTGAGACAAAGTTTTTGTAACTGCAAAGCAGTTTATACTGAAAGTGCTCCAGGCCTATAGACGTCAATAACGCATAAACCTCAACAAAACGTGATACTTACCTTGTATTTCCTTCAATTCATTCCCTCACCACGCTGCGATACGGGCAATGCATTTCACAGCGACATCGGACTTTGTGGTGAATCGTTTTTATAATTACTTTAAGGCAATCATGTATAATTTACCAATATATTATATAACAGTTTAACATATGAACTCTTATTGTCATATGATATGTTTTGATAGTTTTCACACTGATGTTTTCAAATTTAACGCATTTTGAATAGAAATATAGTTCATTCAAGGCGATAACGTAAATAACAATTATATTGTTGCTGTCATCATTGATAATTTAATCTGTGTTTCTATCTATAAATCCAGGTACCAATACACTGCACATTGAAATAAATCTTTACGGTAAGTCGTGTATATTCTTATTTATAACAATCTAGTTCTAGTCAGACTGTAAATGAAATATTTGTTATTAACTTTACTTACTTTGGGAATTGTGGTAAACTTCACATTTGGATCTTATAAAACAAGTTTTGTTGAGAATATATCATTTACTTGTCTATGTAGAAAGATAATGTATAAACAGTTTTATCGCCAAAGCCCTTATTTGTTGTTATCCTCGTAATATTCTTATCATAATTTATATACAGATTTGTATATGATGGACTACTTTTTTATTCGGAACGATTTTGTGCGGATACTATTTTCCGATTCAGGACATCGTTGCATCTTTTTTTCTTTTGTTCGTTCTCGGGTCTTTCTGAAGGTTTATGAAACATTTTCTTGTGTCTTTTTATACTTACTATCCACGATAATGAACGTAGGTGTACACTTAAGTATTAGGTGATACATTGTTACCATGACTGCACTTAAGTTAGGTGATGTAATTAAAATGATGTGACATCGGTACAGATTTGATTTTTAAACACAATGTAAATGTATGATCTCGTCACTTTACCTGAAACATATATTTATTTTAACACACTAATAATATATTAATTTACCTGATGCTGTATCAATACAGACGACGTAGGTGTCAACATAACGTTGACTGACGGGACTAGGACCATCACAGTACTCTGTTTAAGGGTGATGGGATGCTGTGTTGTCCTTGTACAAACTCAGATACAACAAGGTGAGGGACTGTTTTAATGTTTTCATACATAAAACTTCATTCTGTTGTCAAAAATTATGAATAATTAAAATTGTGTTGCCCTATGACTGTATTCAAATGTAAACTGTTTCTTACTGACAGAACATATTATTATATTGAATATTAAGGCCAAGGTGAATCATATAGGTCACGATGTGCTGTTAATGATTTAAGAGGAGAAGTTATACATAACCAAATCTTGAAAAATACTTAAATAAGTAGAGCTGGAATTAAATCCGCCAATGTTTCAGACGATATGTACTTAGTAGTATATTAAATTAAAGGTCTTCTAAATCTAATTGTGCATGTTGTGTATAATATGTAAGCGTGACACATATATTCTATTTATAGCGTAAACGTCATAACTTACTGTCTGAAAGGTGTATTTGATATGGTACATTTACTCGACTTGTAAGTGCAACACACTATACATGTAACACAAATTTGTAACCTTCAGAAGTAACTCCTCTTATTTTCATATCATACTTAAACATTTTACACAACAAATATATTTCTGGAAATCCTACCACACCGACATCACAGACTCACAGCTCATCAATGTATATACATTTGTATGGACCTACCAGGATGTAAAACGAAAGAAATCCTTCACAACATTATCCTGAGAAATAGCTGTTTTCACATATCTAACAAAAGATCAGTTCAAATCACAGTATAACTCGACACTTTGTATCTCTTACAACAACTATAGATATATAACTAGCATCTACGGAATTGTAACCACACGTAACCTTTTCCTTAAATTTAACATGGCGTCAAGGTCACGTGATATACTGAATGACATAATTACTGTTTTTTCCTGTACCTTAAATAACCTCCCCTTACCTTCTTTTAAAATAACTGTAGAGCGACTGAGTCAGAGTACCGGCGTTGATTAAGTAGCTTAGTCAGTCAGTTACAGTGAGAGAGTAATTATCGCAGCTCCAAGGTTAAAATCACGGCCATGCCCTATTTCATTTTTCACTCTCATTTTTTTTATAAAAAAAAACTACAAGGGGTGTTTTTTGTTGTTTTCGTTTGCTGTCCTCTTTTCTTTAATTTTACATTTAAAAAAAAAAATCTACAATGTATATTTTTTGTCGGGAATGTAAAGAGAGATGATGTAAATTTAAACGTTTTTGGCTTAATACCTAAATTTCTGACAAAAGTGTGTCCATTTAAGTTAAAACTAGTTTTGTACATGAAATATCGACGGTATGGTATTTTTTTTATGGTGAACTTTTTCGCTTATATTTTGCACCTTTACTTTTGTTCTTGATGTCATCAAATGCGTTCTGGCCACATCTTGATTTTATATTATACTCATTAACTCTTTTTTATAAATAGCATGACCACCTATCGTTGATTTTGTTTTCAATGTATTTCAGTTACTAATGACGTCATCCGCCTTAGCAGAACGGTTAGTCCTATTCCTGAGTGATAAAAGATAGAACTAACCAACTACAGATATCAGACGGTGTGAAGTCGAACTAGGAAACCTGAGACATGTTTGATCTTAAAAGGCTGTGATTTACAACTATACATACCATCTATTAATCATCTAATCTGTTGAACTGTGTCGACATAAACGATCATTTTATTGAGAGGGTTATAATGTAGTATTTTTTCAAATTCTACCTATCTATATAGTGAAGTGATCGCGTTAGTTTATAAAAACATTTACATTTCAACTTAACTTTCACTCAATGTACCTACCAAAGAATATTAAGGTTATTTTTCGTAAGTTTTTGTATGAATACAACAACTTTGAGCAGTAAATAGTCCGTTTTAAAGAGTTTAAACACAAATTACCGGAGCACAACCCCAATCACACTTGTCAATAAAAATATCAAAACTCCTTAACCGTGTTTTTCTATTTTATATTTAGATTTTTTTAATATAAATTTATCCATAAATATATGTTATAATAGGTAACTGTTTTACTCTTCCTCAATAAACATGCTTCATAAATCAGAGAAATATGTGCGTCACTATTTTTATATTTTAAGTTTTTTTATATTTTTTAATTATACCTCAATGTTATCTTGCACTCCCTCCAGCTGTTATGTTTCATTCCCTCCAGCTGTTATGTTTCATGAATCAGAGATATTTGTGTGTATGCTTCGTACCGAAATTCCATATTTAGATAAAGATTTCCAAATTATTGTTGAATTCATATTGAGGCGATTTTTCTCGTTTTTAATCTTTTTACTCGGTAGGTATACGCACAATATCCGTTAGACTTAAAACATATAATCTAGTTTAAATATGTATTTGTATTTAGCAATCAACGAGAACAGCAACTATGAAAAGTTTCAGAACATATTTTGCTAAGCGTGGAACTTTGTATAAAGTGTATAAAAAAATGTGGTTTTTATTGGCCTTCAGTTGAGCGCTCGCCCCTATGAGAAAGGCTTTGGGTTCTGTCCCCTGGCCAAGACATACCAGAGTCTGCAAAAAATGGAAGTTTCTACTCCTGCTTGTCAATTGTTCAGCAATTAAGGAGTGGGACAACTGGTTCGCCCGTTGTTAGTATAATGTGTCAGGGTGGGGTGTCCTGCTGGGTGTCTTCGGCAGTATTTTTTTAATGAGATAGAACTCTGAAGTCGGCATCAGATCTGCGCTATCACAAGGGGACAAACCCGAATATATCGCAGTCGCCCAAGACACACACGCATACACTTCACGCATGCATCTTGCATACATGGGAGGCCGTCCTTCAATTGTCATACCTGTTAATAGGACAAAACAAAATCAAAACTACACAGTTTAAGGCGACATGATAGGCAACACACAAAGTAACAGGCAATAGTTACGATAATTCAGCATACTTGTGATCTACATGTTAACGTTCTACACTTGCACATTGAATAGACTTAATAGCTCTCAGTTTGGTTTGGTTTGGTTTCTTTGTGTTTTACGTCCTATTTAAAGCTATGGTCATTTAAGGACGTGCCAGGGTTTGTGGTGGAGGAAAACCGGAATTCCCGGAGTAAAAAAACAGACCTACGGCCAGTACCTGGCAACCCCCCAACGTAGGCTTCAAACCTGCGACCATGTGGTGGAGGACTAGTGGTAGCAGAATGCCAGACGTCTTTTAACCACTTGGCCACCGAGGCCCCCTTTCATAGCTCTCAGACTACATGCTTGCATTTGAAAGTATAGAAAAAGCGTTCTTTAATTTTGTTAAGACTAAAAGGCACACCTAGGTTGATTGATTTCATCGAAGTAACCTTTTTAAGGATATGTATGTTTTTTTGCATTAATATATTTGAAATGTTTAAGAGGCCAGTGTGTAACGGAAGGACTGATTTAAAACTAAAATAGGACTTTTTATTTTTGATAAAAAACATTTCTTGGTATAGTGCGTACCGTCCGTGTTCATGTTAATACAAAGGATGTATATATGCGTATTATATTTTATGACTATTTTAATTATTTTAAAACCACATATTGATAAACGTGTAGTATGTGTCGTAAACGCATTGCACTGATATTTCACAATAAAATAATTCAGATGTCTTTGGTTCTTAAAGAGTAACAACGCGTGAATCTATATATCATAAGTGTCCTACATGAACAGTGCAGTATTTAAAATGATTAACCAGAATCATGAAAAAAGAAGCAAACAATCTGAAACTTTTACACAGACATTTAGCAGCGAATTCGATTTAAACTTTTTTCAGAAACATGAAAAATAAAAAAAAATTACAGAATACTTTGCGACTGAATATTTTTTTCTATATTCATTAAAATTCAGTTCGCTCTGTGAATACAGTCTGCACAGAAGTTATTTATGTTATGAATCTGAGATATGACATAATTGACACAAGTTTATACCAAACTTTTTATTTATTAACAAAGTACATGATATAACATACCTTCGGCACATTGTATGTTTTGTGATTGACGTGTTGGCACTTGTAACTTTAATCATTCATCACTTAAGGGGTACCAGCAGCACCAGTAATGCACGTATTATGACAAGGTCACCCTAATACACAAACAGTTAATACACCGATGATGCTGTTTCAGCAATTTGCAAAAATGGATATTTTTTTTTGTAATAAAAATGGAATTGCCGAAAAAACTTGATGTGATATCTCGGCTTGAAAGAACCCCAGGCATCGTACGTGATTTTATGTATAAGACTTGCTGATCCTATTGTTTTAGGGATGTCGCCATACAACAAAAATTCAACACATTCATTGACACTTTCCCGCCAGGAACACCTGATTTTTTCATAGCTTTATCAAATTGGAGTTTAAAACGGATAGATTATTTATACTTAGGTATCTTTATCGTTCCTGAAAAATACATATAAGCAGTTTGTTACATTTCTGTTTTGTTTTAGTATGTGATTTCAATCGGAAAGTCTTTGTGTTGTGAAATAATTTCAAAATTCCAAGTAAAATCAAAAACAGATACTCATATAATTATTTTTGAAAGAAATCAGTAGATAAGTTCTCATCATAAATAGAAGTGAGGAAATGATATCCTGTGTGGTATCTTCTTGCAGTTTTTGGTGAACTTCAAATATTTTGTCCTCCATGTTTTCCTCCTCCTGCTCCTCAGTTTTTTGTGGTGTCGCTGATGTGGACTTTTTATGTTCATTTTGAAGTTGAGCTGGTCCGAGTATTCATACGATAATTATTTTCATTTATTTCGATGATTTTACACTAATACATCTAATATGTATGTATGATGTTAACATATTATTTGTTATTTAATGATATAACGTATATTCTAACCTTTTTGTCATTTGCGTTTGATGTGTATAGAAAATTGAAAAGTTAATATTTCATCTCACCACAAACATTTATGATTTGGTTTCACAGGGACAACCTTACAAACAAACAGTGAATATATTAAAAAAGAGAAATTGACATATTTTTACATTATGAAATATAGGATATAAACGTATTTGACACCCTAACACCAGATGTTTGCTTTTATCTCCTAACATCGTGATAATGACGTGTACTCGATTAAAGGAACCTAAGAAATCTCATTACAATGTTGGTAATATTCTAACGACCTTGATGGTATTTTGCAAAGTTGAATAGTAAAAGGGTCTTGTTTGTCTTCCTCATATGCCAGTTCACTCTCATCAGATTTTTTAGACAACCGGTTCAGTTTAGATATAAAGTAGATGATTCCTTATTTTAACGTTACGCATATAAGGAATGTCGATACATTCTTAAATCATTTAACAGCATAGTGTATAATATTTGTAACGTATATTTGTGCAAAAGGGAGTCAAGCAATGACGTACGATTAAAAGGTACAACGTATAATTGATAATGAAATTATTCAACCTTATTGGACGAATTTCAGAAATGAAGATGCTAACTGGCAGTATTACAAACAAGTTCTCAGTTCCAATAATTATATATAACAATAGTTATCTTAGTTACTTCTATTTGATTTGTGGATATCTTGAAATAAATATTTTTTTGCAGAAAGTACGTTTCACTTAAATAATGATTTTTTTGCAAAGAGACAAGTCTTGTATGATACATAACTAAGTTTAATAATGATAAAATATTGAAATGTGTAGACTTATACCTTGAATTTAGAAAAGATACAAAAATAGTTTTCTAATTATAAATTATACATAGATAAAAAGATTAAACGTAAAAAGTATACATCATGTAGAAAGCATTTGTTTTGCGAAAACAATTTTGATCTCTATCTTTTCTGAAGAGATAGTACTTCAATAATGCCGAGTCTCACAATCGGTATATTCCAGTACTTACTTAATTCTTTCTATCTTTCCGTATGAAAGTTAAGTTTGGATTTTGTCGGTAAGTTTTGTATAAAACATAAATATGCTTATAGAATACGTGTATACCATTTGTACTTTTCGAACAGATACAATTGCTTACTGTGTATGATTCTCTGATTCATTAATGCATAACGTAATGTCTGGAGTACAAGGGATACGTTTTTCCTTTTATTTCGTTTTGTCATTCTCATTTGTTTGTTCCGTATGTAACAATCCGATGGGCAGGAGCAGATACAATACATAAATAAAGAGGATATGTCATAGGTTTCCTTTTATATTGTATTGAAGACACAAGTATAAAAGATGTGCATTGATAAGGTTGCCTTACAAGCGTTAGCTGTAGGGAATTTCTCTTTAGCTCAGTGGTAGAGCTTCGGGCTGGAGAGCCAAAGGTCGCGGGTTCGAGCCCCAGCGACGGCACTGACTTTATCACTATTCCTCGTCCTATTACACAAGTTATGTTTTTTTTCAAGCACAGCATAGCACAGTATTTATGTGATAAATATATATTTTCTCTAGTTGTTTAATAAAATTATATTCATTTTCAATATTTAAAAAGTATATCCAACACTTTTTTTAAAATGTTTCTGATACCCGAGTTTGTGTTAACTGTGTTATCAAAAACAAGGAAACCTTCAAGACTCCACTTGATGTTCAGCTTTTTCCAAAGATGCAGAATCGATGACAATATCAATATGTATACTAGTATATAACAAGTAGTATCAGCCATGAGTTAATGTTACCATTATTAAATGGCCGGGCAGCCAGCGCAACAAGAGGGGTCTTCCATGGGTAACATAACAGTTGTGCTCAATACTGTAGCATAACATAACTGATAAGTATTCTTAATTTTACAAGCAAAAAAGACGTCTGAACAAAAATGCCTTTCAAAGACGCAAATAAGTGGCAATGACCACAATTTGTATATATAGCTCCACGATCTAGGGAAACACCAGCTGATGAACACGCGAACTGATATCAAGGTTAGCCTTGTTTTAACTTGACGGGCGAAATGTATACAAGATACAGCTACACGTCTCTTCCTATGTTCAGACACACCAATTGATATCGAGGTTATAACTGTATTTAGCTCCACGTAATGTCTCTCGTCATCCAGATAATGACAAGCAATGGTACAAAATTCAAGAACCAGCCCTGGTACACGATATCGCGCAGTGCGCGTTTTGTGTACTAATATCAAAGCTAGGTACGACTTCTGCGCTTGTTAAGAACAGTTTTATGTACTGATATCTGTCATTCGTGTCTCCTTCAAGCAGCGGTATGGATGTTGCTTACCACATAAACATAACATTTGATGGTAAGTCATAAATATATTTCATGTATTTAATTCACCGCCACATTTTAATTATTGCAGTTTTGCACAAGATAGGCTATGTAATTGTATGAAGAATTATCTTTGTTTATCTGGTTATTCTTTGCTTGATTGAAATTAATTGCATTCCGTTGAACAAATACATTAATAGATGGATGGTACGAAGTGATAATTTAAGTAACAGGAAAAATGCCTCCGTTTTAAGTTAGATTTCCATCTGTGGTTATTTATTCAATTTCAGGTAACAATATGGCTAGCCCATTGCGCATCGAAATTAAATTTTACGGTGAGTCAGAATTTTTTTATTTTCAATATCATCATTAAATAATAGTTATGTTTTACTAGTCAGTCAGATAAGTTGTTTTTGTTTTCGTGTTTTGTTTTGACTTTTTTGGGAGATCATTATAAAATATTCCGATCATTGTTTTGAATTGGAAACTGTAATTATCATTTGTATTGTTTGGTGTTATTTGAAATCTTTATCAAGAAGAAATGAAGAAACTGTCTGTCTGTCTGTCTGTCTGTCTGATGTTTCGATTTAAGTTCGATATATGATTTAAAAAGATACACTTATGATTATACTATGACTAAGCTGATGAGTTCGGAGAAAAGATATGATTCAGAGAAGGGTATAATGTGTTGTTTCCGTGTGTTGTATACTTAAATAATAATAATAAAATAATATACAGCATTTGATATAGCGCCCTATCTAGCTAACATAAGCTACTCTAAAGCGCTTTACAGTACATA
>JAULCA010067098.1:4652-14752 GCA_032360845.1 Crassadoma gigantea
AGACAACTGATCGGGATAAGTGCACACTTCAAAATTATTAATACGTTAATAAATATAGTCCCACTTGAATTTTTTTTTTTTTATAAATAACAACCAACGCTTATAAATCCCATTTTGTATTTATTATTACCTTCAATTTAATAAAATATTTAATATTGATGCAGAAGAAATGATATGATAGATACTTAATGATATAATAACATAGTCCACCTACAGCGTGCGTAGTTATATAAAAGGAAAAGTAGTTCCGGCAAAACTTATATTATCAGTAGTGTTGATTTAAGATTACTTACAGCATGACGGCAGAGATCTTATAAGTTTCTATCATATTGATTATTCCTATATTTCACTGGCAAATATGTAATGAAGAAGTATAAACATGATAGGATTAGCAATGCAAATCTACCATGCACTTTTTGCATTGGATGTTTACGCATACCTTGTGTTGAAACAATCTTATTAGTCAGGATCGCACTGTTAAGGAGAATCAAAATAACAACAATTATATATCATCGAACATTCCATTTCATAGCTGGTGGATATTATTATAATTAAACAATTAGTCTTTTAGTCCATGTAATTATATATCTCAGTTTTCACTCATATAATACAAGTTGTTGTTTTATCAAAGTCGCCAAAACTCCTTTTAATTCAAACAGTTTTCATCCACTGATCTAGCCTGCCAACTGAACCAAAAATGGATTCTGAAGATTTAACACCATTTATGTAATGTGTCCGTACTCGTTAGTTGGCACAAGCGTATAAGAAACACGTCAAATTGTTTTTTATTTAGAAAATGTTCAACTATTTATTAAAATCAGCAATTCAACACGTATCTGTTTATCTTAATGGTTTGTTATGCGAATGGATAATTTGCACGTGGGCTACAACTATTGACAAAATGTTTTCTAGGATATCAGATGGATATATCCACCACGTAGAAATGTTTTCCCTCTATATTCAGCTTCGTTGTTACTTCTTATTTGGCAAAATGTCATTCACATATAGAATTAATTAATATTTTGTAATATCGTTTGAGAAATCACATATTTTAAATGTGCATTAATTTGCCTAGAGTGACGAACGGAGCTTCAAAAAACAATGACATCACCAACGCTGCCATGTAGCACAAAACATTGTTACCAAGGAACACATATATCTACAAAGGAAACAAAAGCTAGCTTGTTATAAGAACAAAATTAATAAATACTAATAAAATAAAATGAATAGATACATTTATTCGGTTGTAAATAGCAACGTTTAGCATGAATTTGATGGGCAACGATCAACAAAACGATGCCTCTATTTTACGAAAAGCGGTTAATATCACATTGGCCACAATGTATGTTACACGGCAATGACATTTCTAATGTAAAATTACCAATATTGTCACTTCGTCACCGTAAAACTTGGATATTAAACAGGTGTGTTTGTATGTACTTCTTTATTTCAATGGTATTAATATTTGTTTGTTGGTTTGTTTTTATCTGTGTTGAAGTGTAATGTTTGAAAATTGTGTATTTCCTTTTGCCATTGCTCTATCCTATTAATGGATGTTAACCTTTAACTGATTGTTCACACACCAAGGCCAAAGCCATATTAACACATGTTTGCAAATTATATCAGCATTTTTTGAACTCAATTAAAGTACTTACCATGTTGAACACGGAGTAATGAAAGACGTCAGATCTGCTGTTATTCTGTGGAAACATGACAATGGGATGGACCAGGTACATGGCATACGATAGACGGGAGAGAGGTAACAATCCTTTCCATGACAGGATTGAGTTGACGGGACCTTTGAACATTAAATTAAAATTGTTTACAAATCAACTAAAACGGAATTCGATGACAAAAGAAAGGACATACTAGTGGTTTAAACAGAAACTTGTTTATGACTCTATAAGTATAGTTTGAATGTTGAAACAAACTAATATCAAATGTATACACGAAAACACAAACATAAACGCATCGTACATGTATCTCCACGCAGTATAACCCCATTCCATCACATTCATATATAATGAACTAAAATACAAAAACAGTTATAAATATTTTCATTGTCATTAAATTCTATATAACAAACAACATACATTTATTTTCTATCTTAACTACTAGCAAATCTGAGAATATAACGACCTTCATCAACCTACTCGTCGTGATAGACAAGTTTATCTCTTGATACATTTTGAACGCAGCAATATCAACCCTTATAATGACATTTATCATTGTTAATGATGATTTTAATTTTTCTTATATATTGGTAGATGTATTTTATGGTTTAAAATAACATCTAAAGCACTGTTTCTTTTTACGAAATTAATATTAAGCATTATGTAGAATACTTAAAGTTTTGCATATGCCCTACAAAGTACACTGTAATCGTTTCTTCTTTTCATATTATACTGAAAAACTAACGCAACTTTTAAAATTACTATGTTTTTCTTATAAGATATACATAGCTGTATAGACATCCGGAAATAAAAGTGCACCCTCTCAAAAAACCTAACCAATGTTTATTGTTATGCACATGTTACAAGAAACTGATACACATCTGTTGCGGCTAAAATATCACAAGAGTATACCTGTGCCTGCACTAATATATGTGTTCTTTTTCATTTTAACCAGTAGCTATTGATCATAAGTTCATAGGTTCAGCGATCATAAGGTCATGGCGTGAGGTAAAAAATTCTTAAACGTTTTATGTTAGAAACGAACAGTGAATATTGTTATATACGTTATCTGTAAAAGTACAAAACTTAACTGAATATGATATACTAAAATTTCTATTCACCTCCCATGTGGTTGTGGCAGGAAAATATAACCCAAGCGACACAGAGCGCCCACACAGGTCGGTCAAACGCCTCGTAGAAACCATTCTGCCAGTTGGTCCAAGACTCGCCTCCTTTTCTGTTAAAGTCATACTGGGAGTACTTCAACGTCAAGGCGACGGCTGTTGCTGTGGTCCATCCCGCAAAATTTAACATCTATACATTATGCAAAAGTCTCCATTAAGAGAGGAAAAGATGTTAAAGTTAAATATTCAGTCTGAATTTTGCATTAAATTTCATTATATTTATTGTGTTTACATTTTAAATTTATTACGCTGAAATCTCTAATTTTCGATGATATTATTATTTCACTTCATTCACGAATTCGAAGGTTCACGACGTAATATCGGAATAAAAATTATGTTCTTGTTCGCATTAGTGGGTATTCATAATTCTCGCTTTCATGTACCAACAACATCGTGTTTTCGGTGAAAACCACGAAAATAAAGAATAAATGCTAAACATAGGCTTAAAATTGCTACATCCATATTGTAACCATTAATGCCTATTTTTATCAACCCACGTATCAACTTAAAAGCGACAGATACATGTATCTTAAATAAAAGAGCTGATAACCGATGACTAATAGCCACGCCTTATTTGGTTAATATCCTGAACTATATTGAAACTAGCAGGTAGAACATTTACACCATTTGACCATCAATTACAGACACTCACCTGCTATGTCGTAATGGGTCTTACATGTTTAAAGTGTTTAGCTTTATGAACATTAAAAAGCATATATGTTACATTGAAATTATCACAAAATGTTCGATTAAACTCAAATTCTTGATGATAAATATGTTTTAAAAGAACTTCATGAAAGAAAACGTTTTTTGGTTAGTACAACGATGAAGAATATTCCGTTCTTCGACCTCCATGCTGTTATTAGGTTAATGTATCGTACGAATAATTTTAGGCTATTAAGAGTCAGAGTGAGGATAGTGACTTACTTCCTGCACTCCACCGCTTCAAAATGCCCCTGTTCACAAAATCTCCAGGTGAAATAGTATGGAATACTTTTCAAAAGTAAAAGTCAAAGATCAAGGGTTAATTCATACTTCAGTAACCCAATCCTTACGATCTGCACTCTGGTATTTCCCAATATGTCCGTGCACACCAAATCTGGTTGCTCAAGGTCAAATAGTACAGAAGATATGCCCGGGACAAAATGTTTAGAAGGTTAAGGATAAAAGGTCAAGTCATAGGTCATAATGACATGTTTAAAGTGTTTAGCTTTATGAACATTAAAAATTAATAAAATCTAAAAAATCCAAATCATTTGAAGCACAAAAGGCGTATTTTAATAAACAATTGTAACTGTGATTTCATATCAATAAACACACCTAATCTTTCAGTGAAATCCATGCGCGATATGACTCGTTGTTTCATAAATCAATTATTGAGAATACGCAGTAAGGAAACACATATTTAAAATGTAATTGAAGAAAGAGCCTGAAGAGCCCCAAGATAGGCGAAAGCGCCAGCCGATTATACTAGTCTTCGTGTTTTGTTTAATTTATAATTTAACCGGCACGTGGACACTTAAAACTCTATATCGCCATATATATAGATACATATTAAGTTTACATTTGTAAAACATCTTGAAAAACTCTAAAAGAAAGATATGAGATTTTTCAAAGGGTTGGTGGGGTTCCAACATGGCTCCTTCTTGATTTGCAGTTTCTTTTGATGAGGTGTTCACTTTAACCTTGTCACAACAAAAACACCCATTTTTCGTAAAAGCATTAAACTGAAATTCTCAAAAAAAACTGGAGTTTTACCCCAAACGATTAATGTTTTCAAACTAACAATGCATCTAAGGATCATCTATGATGCGACCAAAATTACATATCATATGCAGCAGTATACATGGAAAGCTCCGCTGCTGCGATTAATTTTCAGATATTAACAAATCATCAACCGGAAGCCGTCTCAGGCAATGATATTTTCCAGACAAAAAATTGTGTTCTTATAAGATTAAAAGTATCTTACAATTTTAGTATACAAAAAATATTTTGAATACAGGCGGACTAGGTCGTGAACTACCTGTGAGATAATATCAAAATATGGGAAAGAATACAAAATGTATATTGAAAAAGGATCTAATGACCATATGGTCTATATATCAGAATTCGTTGATATTTGTATAGTCTAATCATTATGACTGAAAACTAACAAAAAGAATAAAATGTTCGTTCCAGTTAAGATTGAATGAAGATTTATTCAACAGAGAACAAGTTTGAAAACGATTAGCTAGTTTATTCCTTTTAAACATGGCCACTTAAACATTGGATTTTGTCTTGCAATATAAATGGAATTCAGAGATTGTATGTATGTGTGTTACTTTGTTTTTATATACATTGTATATATTAGAGGTAGACGCCATGTTAACAACTGATGACAAATACAGATAATGTTTTGCAAGATGCAAGTGTATGAGATGTGTTTGAATGGCAGACTATGGAAAAAAAAGGAAGCAAATATTGATGCGAGGCTTTGAGTTTGATTTCAAACTGGTTATTCTAGATTCACAAGAAAACTACTTATCACAAGCTTTGTTTTAATTTCTTAGCCTTAGGTGCAACTGTTTCGGATTTTAGAGATTGTTATGAAAACTAAGATTATATATTTTAATTGATGTTTAAGTACACATTTCAATAGTTCTTCGACCGACTGGGCATTGGCAGCAGTTATCTTTTGTAGGATTATTACCATTTGATGTCGTGAATCCAAACATTATACTTAGTCTGGCCTTTGAATGTGGGACAAATATGACAACGAATGAAGTCTTTAAGTTACTGATTCAGCAATGTTTCATAGTCTTTGCGAATTATGATGTTTTGTTTTTAGAGAGAGCTGATTGTTTTCACCTTCTCAGCCAAACATTTTCTTGTAAGCATTAACTTCATTTAATGTACGAGTTTTCTGTCTTTTTTGTAGGTTTCCTGTGATCTTTGATTAATTGGTCCCAGTATCCAATTGAGTAATACAGTTGTACTTTTTATCACTTCCTAAATTATATCAATTGAGCAATTTGATATTTATTGGGTTTTAAAAAAATATCCAATGACAGATGGTCATGATGAGAGTCTACAATCTATCGGGATTTGGTAATTGTTCTGTAATTACTAGCATGCAGATAAGAGTATTTGCTTTGACCATTCTTGAAATACGAGGGTACACTGGTGTTATTATCAGATGCTTCTTACATTGATACATGTGTAGGACATCTCTAAAACTACGATCAACGACTAAATTGTTGACTGCTCTGACCATGTGAGCTTGTGTATGATGTTTTTGTTTTGTAATACTTGCATCATTTTGACTTCCAGAGAATGGTCGTACGATGACCAAAACGTACCCATCAGGTAATACTATGCTCGTTAATTAAAAATAACTTTGATCCTTCTTGCCGTCGTAAATCATTCTCTGAAGCTTATTTTCAGCACTTTTTTAATATAAATATATGTACCATCTATGAAGGCAGTCATTTTGACCACCAAAGAATTTTTCTGAGAATACTGTATTGTATGAATATATGTGTTACCTACTCAAATGGTCAGGACCATGGGACAGTGGAACTACATATGAATTCATTAAATGCTTGGACTACAAAATGAAATGTTATTTAATGACTAAGCAGGGCAATGCCAAAAAAAAACCAGAACATTAAATTACAAGAGTTATCAGATCAGCTTAACTCAAAACAGTTGAAACAAATTAAAACGTTCTGTGTAGTTTTGGGATAGGCTGAAGAAGAAAGAAATGGGACAAAGCACAAATGTGTATGTGTTAATTGATTGATTCCTGGCACGTTGTTGCAGAAGTGTGGATTTGCCTCCCTTCGAATTAAGAACGTTAAAACCAAGATAACAGTTTCTATGTGAACAGGACATGTAAAACAGGTCCTTGATCGTAAAGAGAGAAAAAATTCTAATAGTTTCATCTGCAAAACGTTCTGTTTGAGATTCTCTTTCTTCTCAGATACCTTACATATCACTTCTGACCAACATTAACTTCTTCATGTGAGCAATGTATGCCACTTTAAGTCAGTGTATCCAGGAGCCATACATATTATATATTTTTTTACATTTGCTGTACCTTTATATCATCAAGATTTCACGAAGATATCTTGGTGACCTTCACCAATATATTTTTTAAAGATGCATTGCTTTTTGGTGGACGACAGGGAGGTGTTTTAAGCCCGCACCTTTTTTGGTACACATGGTATATTGGTGTGTGAAATGAATACTTTCCATCATTTATACTTATCTTTTGTACACATATTTGAAATATAAGTAGTACAAATGTTCTTCATACTATGAAAAGTTTTGATATACAAGAAAACTAAGAATGAAAAAACATATATGGTACATTAAAATTATCACAAAATGTTCGATTAAACTCACATTCTTGATGATAAATATGTTTTAAAAGAACTTCATGAAAGAAAACGTTTTTTGGTTAGTACAACGATGAAGAATATTCCGTTCTTCGACCTCCATGCTGTTATTAGGTTAATGTATCGTACGAATAATTTTAGGCTATTAAGAGTCAGAGTGAGGATAGTGACTTACTTCCTGCACTCCACCGCTTCAAAATGCCCCTGTTCACAAAATCTCCAGGTGAAATAGTATGGAATACTTTTCAAAAGTAAAAGTCAAAGATCAAGGGTTAATTCATACTTCAGTAACCCAATCCTTACAATCTGCACTCTGGTATTTCCCAATATGTCTGTGCACACCAAATCTGGTTGCTCAAGGTCAAATAGTACAGAAGATATGCCCGGGACAAAATGTTTAAAAGGTTAAGGTCAAAAGGTCAAGTCATAGGTCATAATGACATATTTCTTGTACCCTGCACATCACCTTTCCTATATTTACTTGTACACAAAATCCGGTTACTCTGGGTGAAATTTTAGAAGATGTGCCCGGACAAATCTTTTCCAAAGTTGAAGTAAAAAAAAACGTCAAAACATAGGTCGCAGTGAAGTCATAACGAATTTCTTCTACTCTGCACTCCGCTATCCCAAGTTGTCCTTGTACACCAAATCTGATTACTACAGGTAAAATAGTATAGAAGGTATGTACTGGACAAAAACTGCTGGGAAGGAAGGACGGTAAGACGGGAGGAAGGGCGGATGAACGGATGGGGGTTAAAAACTTCTAATACTCTATGCCCCGAACATGAATGAATATTTACCTTGCTGAATTCCTTCCTGGGTCGTTTTTTTATGATGATGCCGAATAGTAACCCAACTAAAAAAGCCGCAATGCGGCACCAGGGGCCAAAGTAGATGTATTGCAGGTAATCTTGCTTCAAAGTTATGTCTTCCCTGCAACAGTGATATATAAACCTTATCTAGTTAACCTTATATATCCATACATTTTCAAATACAGTTAAATTGATTCCAATTCTCAAATAAAGTAGGCTACACTACGAGTGTTACCCTGTTTTAAGGATACTATGAATGTTGGCAATACGTTTGGATAATGGCTTGGTTGGGCAACTAGAATAGCTAGACTTAACGTTGTTTATAAGGATTCCTCTGAATCTGGAAATCCAAAACAGATGAGGCAGTGTCCGTGTCCTGATCAAGTATTTGGAAATTAGGAAATTTGCATTAGGAAAGATTATACTACAGAAACGAAACGTGAATAACTATTATGTTGTCTTAAGAAAAAAAGAAAATATATTTGTAGCATGCCCTTGTTATTATACAGCAACCGAGTTCCTATTGAAAGCAGGAATCGAAATAGTTTTTGCAGGCAAAATATAAATATTTTGATGGGCTGTCTGCAGATTCACCTATTTACCAAATACACGTCCTAACATAAATGCAATTTAATGGTAAAGTGACATGAATAACAATCTCTGTGCTAAAAACACACACACATCAACCCCACTCTATTCCCTATATTCAACTCCCAGTCATCCAAATTATGGAATGATTACTTAGTAACATTAGTGTGTTTGTTTTATAACTACATCCCTATTTCGCAAATATTATCGATAATATTATATAAAGGAGGATACAATTTTTTAACATATCATGATAATAATAATTATATTTCGAGGTTCTTATATACCACTTTATCACAACCTAGTTTGCCCTTCGGGCACGAGCCCGGCGTCCTTCCACTAGACTATCGTACCTTCCAAACAAAGAATCAAGAAACCAATTCTTGTTATTGCGCATGTAACAGAATGAAGTAAAGAATTGATGGGACGACTACGAATTAAGTGCTGGAAATGTTATCTGGCTATGATCAATGAATGTTTCACCTGAAAATAAAAGCAAACTGCGAATTATAAGTAACACTACATTAAATATAAAAAGTAATAATGCTATACTTACATTGGTGAGCCGTTGAGGTGATATTGTCTGTATACCGTATAAGCCACACTTCCAGCCATAATCATAAGGGATGAAAGGATTGCTACAGGCATTTTGCTAAGAATTGGAACATTTGAAAATATATCATACCTTAAATATATGTTTATTTATTTGACGACAATCATGAAACAAGTTATTCAACTTATATTAATCACTCACTTTAAATATATGTTAACGTTTACCATTCCTAAACATCTGGTTTCAGTTGTACTTTACTTAAAAAAACAGTATATTTTCATATGTTGCGCCGGTCGAATCTATTTGAATTTGCATTACAGTTTAATGACTCTTCGGCATTCTGTTTGAATACTGGTGACGTCATAAAATTAAGAAGGAAGTGGTATGATGCATATAACGTAAGAGAGGGACGGACCGAGAGGTTGGGGCAAATATATACAGTTAGGGAGTCGTTCAATCAATACCCCTTACCGAAAATCTGGTTTACGTTTATTTGTTATTTGCAATGGAGGTAAAATGTTGAAGGGATAAGGACATTTCTTTCCCAATATTCCTGTCAATTTGTAATTGAACAATGATTTTGTAAGAACATATGGGTTTCATTAGCTGAATCCAAGTTATATTTTATAGTGGTAAAGGAAGTTTGTGTAAGTCATAGTCGAATTGTTTTGTAATACAAATCAGCCTTTAAAACGTAAGGGCAGATAAAACTTAAGTGTTTCAGAGTCGGGCCCATCTTTCTTTAGACCGCAGCCTCCAATGTTATCACAAACATGTCAGCTCTATTTTGGTCATTACTTTCAAATATCTGTGTTTATTGATATGGTGGTTAAAATGAAAACAATGTGTAAGCAATTACAAATATAAGAGCATAAGGAACCCACATAAATCTGTCACCTGGATACCTTGTT
>JAULCA010067209.1:6756-17088 GCA_032360845.1 Crassadoma gigantea
TTCTGCACCCCGGCCCCCCCCCCCCCCCCCCCCCCTTTTTCGGTACCGTACGCCCTTCATGTAGCACTATGACAGGACTGGGTTGGGATGATTCATGCCTGCCCCCCTTTTCGGTACCTTGCGCCCTCTATAAGTACTAATATGTTGCTAGTTTGACAAATGAACACTATTGAAGTCGCAATTTTTAATTCATTAAAATAAAGAAACTGTCATATCTTAAAAGAAGAAAGTGTTATTAGTTTTTTCTCTCAACCCCCCAAAAAATAAAGTCCGACGAAATTAATATTTCCTTATGTTAACTGTCTAGATACAACATAACGCAATCTGATTTAAGTATATACAATGCCGTCATTCAAATTCTTTCATCAATGTGACGTACGTCGTGTGTAGCCCGTTTCTACCCTAGGGATTGTCAGATAAATAATTTACCGTAAAACAGGAGACGAATCATTGTCCCGTAGTCGAGTGACATACAGTTTACAATTTTGACACATCGTTATATACAAGTAAACGCATCCATAAGGCCAAAATATATGTACATGTATGTTTCAGGTAACATGACTAAAAAAAAATAGTGAAATATCACTCACATTGATGAACGAATTTGAATGGTGTCATCGTATATTCTGATTATATTGATTTTATATATACTTTTCAAGAATTTACCAAAATCACCAAAGATATTTTTGGTCTTTTAAATTAGAATTTGCAAATTAAATTTGGTTTTGATACCCGCCTTTGAAGTAAATATGATTTATATATAGTTGCCTTGTTTTTTTCGTGCATCTATTTGTTTCCATCTGGCGGACAACTTATCTATCCCAAAAGTGGACGGAGTGTGTTCGAATGAGATAAAATTGTTAGTGTCAGGGATGAAAACTAGAGTCGGTCGATGAAGCATACATATTTTTTTCGGCGGAACTAAGCATGATGTTCGTAAGTAAAGCCGATTGGATCGAGTTGCAGTTATTGGTTTGAACATAAATTGTAAATCCGTCAGAGGGTGTATACAGCAGAGTGGCTTTGTATAAAAGTGGTGAAATTAAGGAACATCCTAAAACAATCGTATTTTAAGAATACTTTCTATAGAATAAATCCTATTCATACGTCAACACCATCAAACATAGTGTAAAGACCCGTACTCATGAAATTCTTAAACATGTGACTTGTCCAAGTCTAGGGATATATACATGTACTATTATAAAAAAAATCATTATGTTTTATGCATATTTTATTATTTGATATTTGAGGCGACAGTAAGGGAGTTGGGGATGCAGTTATAGACATTTTATATAACAACAACCCATGGGTAGGGGTGCCCCTCTAATCCCCCTCCCCTTCGTTTTTAAAACTGTCATTGTATTAAAGCTGGCATGGTTGATAAAGACCTCTTCAACGTGAACAGCATCCGGTACGAAACGAGTGACAGGTATTTAATTACTTGTCATAAGGACTTTATATACAATATAGGTTTGTACGCTAAATACTTATAATTATCATCATCGATTGGCATTCTAACATTGACGTCACGACCTTTTTAATGTCAAATATTATCGACAATAAAACACAACGAATTAAATCCAATATTAAATCATTTGTATACCGTTAATTTCCACTCAAGAATTTTGGTAAATATATGCAACCTCAACAGTGTTCCATTACTCATGAAAAACGTTCACTTCAGCAATCATGACATCTGTTTGAATTGTAATACCATGCAGTTCGATCATAGTGGATTTACGTGCTTATTTTCATATTCATATACGGATTAACTAGTATAGCATAATGTGCTGTGTGAAAATGTCTCTCATTGCTTAAATTCAACTACGAGTCTTTAAATCACTATTTTCTGAAAAAAATGTACCAATACACAGCTCAATTGTTAACTGCACACTACGAACTGTTTTCTGTAGTAAATAAAAATCACGGTCATTTAAACCGACAGAGTAATTAGTCGCAGGTCCAGGTTTTTTGTATGGGTAGGGTGGGTGAGGGGATCCGGGGAAATCAGGTATGGATCCCCGGTTGGAAGTAAGGGACTGAAAACAATGCCATCATCCCTCGAAATGGTGAGGGAGGGGGTCCACACTCTCCTCCGGATTCGCCAGTGTTATCTGTCTTACCTTGGTTGTAGAGGTTAAGGTGGAAATTTGTCATTTGTTTTATTTTTTTACTGATCAACTCATTGGCCTACGATAAAGGCTGAATTAATTCGCTCTCGTATTTCACTTTCAATCAACGTCTGGCTCTTACTTACTATTCTAGAGTGTCAACTGACTTTCTAAGGGATGTGTAACTTAGGCTCTATGTATGCACGTCTCCAACATGGTGCGAACATCATCATCAATGGTACGAACATACGTGACAGCTCTGCTTTTTTGTGGCAGCAAGAAATCACATTTTGAAATGAGAGATGGCATTCATAAGATAACATTAGATAGGTGTAAATGTACGAACCGCATGGGCCTGTTGCCATCAGGTATTTGGGAAGTACGTGTCTTATGGCATGAACTTCGTATTTACTACAGAAAATATGACTGTGTAAAACTGACGTGTCGGGTATTCATAGTACATTTTACTTAACAACTTTTCAAAAGTGTTGGAAAGTTCTTTTTGTTTTTTTTGTTTTTGTTTTGTTTTTTAATACTCTTTCCTGGCGGAGATACATTCGATTATACCCTGTTATCATTGAACCCGAACAAAACAAACACATGTGATCTATTCACCAATGGATTCTGATCAGCTAAAGATTATTCTCCACTGTTTTACATTTAACGGAATACACCTCGACGGATGCCGCATGTGGTGCGCTCAACCTTCCGGAGCACATGGTCTCAATTCGCCTCTGGGTTTTACAACGGGTGTTATGATATGCATTTTCTTTAGCTTTGATGTCTGCCCGGTTTTGTTATCTTTTCGTGACGTCTTTGAGTTGGAATCATGTTCGTGTGTGTTGAGTGTGTAGTATTTTTTTTCTCTCTACGATGATCATGCATGCAACAAAGACGTGTGTTTATGTGTTCTGTATGTCTCCCTCACGGTAATCTTCTCAATATCGATCCAGCATCGGTAACAGTAGTATGTTGTTGTCCTTGATGATTACAACTTGTAATCAGATACAATGATAACATGTTCCATGACTCTTACCGATCTGGATGCAAGACCGATGAACCTAATTTTGTGTCGTTATGGCTATATCTCTGAACAAACCATTACAGATAAGAAAATGATCAGAAGCTGTAATATTTTTGTTGTGGGGTCGGTTCCTTGCATGGGTCAATATTCAGCCCATATCAATGCAGAATGACAAGTGGATACGCTATGTTATCGCGCAACTAAAAACACAGAAAAAATACGACTTGCATTCCCATCATAAGGTACTTAGAATTACAAACACTGCTACTGTCGTGTGGACGTGCTGCTTAATTA
The DNA here is from genome assembly GCA_032360845.1 of Crassadoma gigantea. Lineage (NCBI taxonomy): Eukaryota > Metazoa > Mollusca > Bivalvia > Pectinida > Pectinidae > Crassadoma > Crassadoma gigantea. The sequence goes on from JAULCA010067209.1 coordinate 10,186, forward strand.
TTGGGGTCGGTAGCCTGTGATCTCTAAAGCACGGTTATAATCAAAGCAATGCAGCAAAATGTAATAAAATCTTGGAAGTATCTGGCCTAGTCGTATCATCTCACTCGGCTGTGGTGTCGGCAGAGCAGACAAGCGCTTCACAACCAGTCCACAGTATCGATCCCACACAGACGAAAAAATCAATCGAAGCATTGTCCTGTTCTCATACACCGGAGTTATGTTGTCATGTATGAGATTCAGAAGCTGTAGTCATGTTCTTATCAGAGATAATGTAGACGGTAAGTAACTTATTAATTTCGTGCGCTCTTAAATGAAATTTAGTATTGCATATTTTTTGTTTTTATAAATCACACACGTAGCTATATGCGAACGCACCTGCATTTCCTTACAGTCGTTCGACCAATCAAACACCAGTATTGATTTCAATATTCAAAATGGCGCTTCAGTAACTTTGCATGTGCCTGGGCATTTAAAGGTTAATGAAAACGCACAGAAGACGCCTCGGAAATATTGAAAGTGTTTAATATCAGATTGATGTAGATGGGGTTGCATATATTTTGTAAATAATGGCGAGACCATGAAACATGTAGCTTCCACATCATCGTGTCCGAGGAGAGTTATATTCAGCAGCAGCAACTGACAGCGGCTGTAGCAGCAGAGGAAAGCTGGTAGCATACTGTATAAGCAGACGTTAAATTAGAATGCGATGTTACCGTGATTGATCGGCAGGACGGCACAGCTCCAACAGTAGTGTTACACTATGGTTATGTTAGTACTGCTCCAACACTCGAGACTGTACCCATCTATTTTGTTTGGAATTTAAACTCCAATGCAGATGGCAACAGTGCTTCCAGTTTACCACTGACAATATGTAGTCTGTCTGGCGATCTGTAGCGGGGAATTTTGTTGTTCGCGGGTTTAATACTATGTGATGGATGTATTTCCTCTATACGGGAAACAAAGAAGGAATATGTGTAATGTACAGTCGTGAATATTCTACTAGTTCTCACATATAATCATCACTAGAGAGACGAGGGGAGCGGTAGCAACGCCTCCTGTTTTTTGAGTTTTGTAAGGAGCTCTAGTGTTCCCAAGCTAGGGTTATTTCCTAGCCGGGATGTCGACTGTTTGATTTTTTCCTATAATAGATTGACCTAGGAGAAAGCAGCACTACCGACCTACCCTGTGTTGAAGCAGTGTGGAGGGAAGGGTATTGGTGGAGATGTCCTCCCTCTAAAGGTGAACGCTGTTAGAAATCTTTGGTAGCTTTCCAGAGTGGTTTAGATTATGTATTGGCTGGTATTGAAAGACCAAATTAAGTGTGGAACTGCCAAAATCATTGAATTAAATACAGTAGAAATGTACCAAAGTTATCAACATAGACATTTTGGTTAGGAATCTGGGTCACCAAGTCAATAATAGTTGTTTTTCACTTCCCTATAGCACACACTTTAAACCATTTAAAATGGTAGCTGCATGCAATTTGAGCTTTGATGTAATTATGTGTGTTGCTTTGTAGCAGGGAGCAATTCTATAGATGTATATCTGATAATCTAGAGCTGCCCTTGGTTTGTTTACATGCATGCTTGCCCAAACATTTCATGCATGTGTATATATTCTGTAGCTGTGTGTATAGAAGTACTACACATTATGCACCTAATGAACCACTCATTCTAGGCACTCTTGAGAGACTAAATTGAATTATTTTCATCATTACTAGGACTACTATTCTTTTGATACTTTTTCCTCAATATTTGTTAAGGGGGAATTACATAACTGACTCACATATTATTTTTCTTTATTTCATTTATTTATTTTAATGAAAAATTGGGTTCACTTATTTTCAGAAATTCTTTAATTTTTTTTTTTAATTTACTTTTTTTTTCTTACAATCAAACTGCTTAATCAGTCCAAATGACCAATGATACAAACAAATAAATAAAGTTGTTCAGACTTTAGACTTTAGGGCTACAGTGTATTACCTCATTCAAAACTTTTACAAAAGCGAACATTTTCATGGCGTGAAACAGTTCACATTTTTCGCATTTGGAAAATTGACATGAAAATATCCACACACAAGTATTTTTTAATAGATTATAGATAAAAATATTACGTAGATTTCAAAATATCTGCCACCTCAAACATTTCAAGAATCCACAACATTATCAGTTTAACTGACATTCACACCTGAAATTCATAATGAACTATATTCCAACCTTTGAATTGGATGAGTTGAAGAGCAACAATGCTACCATTTCCAGAAGCAAAGCTTTTCACTTTTACAGTGTGTATATGTGACAGTGATTCTACAGTAAAGAAATTCACCCATTATCTGGTTTTTGTTACTTATTTTCCAAGTTAGAATTAATGAGTTTTAATAACGAACATAATTACCTGGCTATTAGTTCAATTTTTGTGGGACATGTGTTTGGATTTGACAGGTTTTGCTGTACAGTAATACAGTGTAGTAAATGAAAGAGAAGTGCTAGCTCTAATAGTCATGTTGGAAAAAAAGGAATCTGTATTAAAAATAGATGTGATGTGTTACTTCGGTGTTGTTTGCATGTCCAATAATCAGCTTTTAGTAATAAGGATACATAATTGATAGGAGTATATAATATGGTCTGTTAAGTATGTGTCACTGGGGTATCATTAGAGGGCGGTACAGAGGTACCAGTACAATGTGATTAACACTAACAGATAAAGAACATTTCTGGATCCTTTACATTTATCTTTCATATACTATTGTTATATAGACAGCCATTGTTTCAATTTATGTTAAAACATCATAGTTATACAATATGTGAAAGTGATACATTGTAAGAAATAGTGTCAGAATTAATATTTTGTATGACATTGATATAATTACAGTTTAACATTGTACAACATTGTTTTATTACGACCTAGATATATACATAATGACATTGATATAATTACAGTTTAACATTGTACAACATTGTTTTATTATGACCTAGATATATACATAAACAGTGTTTATGTTATACATTGTATAATATTTGGTAATTAACTGCTGCTGTAGTTTTAGAAGAGATGTTAGACTAAGTAACATATTCTGTATTCTCCAAAGCATACTTAAATCAGACCATGTTACATGATGTATACAGTTATTAAGAAAAAACATATTTTATATGGAAGTGAGAAGTATATGCAAGTTATTTATTCATTTGGTTTTCAAAACTACTGTATGTCAGTACTAATTATGTGCACACAATCATCCTAAGTCATTTTTGTAATATAGTACATTACTGATTGTTCAGTCACCACTTGTACCATCTCTTCCATTAACAGGAAAGAATAAACATTTCAAAATTGAATGCACTGGACTTATATTTATTGAAGACATATTTGAAAATAGTTGCCATTTAGTGTTGTGTTCAGCAACAGAGCTGCAATCCACCGACTTATGATACTCTTAAATGCAAATTGTAAGTCATTTTCCACCTGAAATTCTGAAAGATGAAAGCAATCAGTTTATACCTGTGAGTGATGGAGTGTGGTACAGGTGAGTTTGTCCCTAGCATGTTAAAACATATACAACTCTAACATGGAAACTGTGACGCAGTTTTATTGATGTATGATATAATCAAATGGTGTAACAATGACGTTATTTAAGACATAAAATTAGAAAAATAAAACAAAATTGACGTTATGTGAGAGACACACGTCAGACTCTTGACTAAATAAAGTCTAAAGACTGGATACAGGTGATGCTTGCTCATTTACACATTTAGAATAAATTTACCTTCTGGTGTTATATATAAATTGCATATCATATATATATATATATAGTTAATGAAGAGAGAGCTCTGCTTTAGTCGATCCTTGCCAAGTCAATGGAATAGTTCAGCTGGTAATGTATATCTTTTCCATTTCTCAAGTGATTTTATTTGTAAAACTGCTTCACAAATCTTGTTCATAAGTGCTTAAATTTACTATATCTCCTGTGTATTTTGCAGTTTGTTTCTGTTTAGTTTTATATTTACATTAAAAAGAAATCTTAAGCAACTGCAAAGCTTTATTTTTTGTGTAGTGGATAACACTCAATTTTGTAAGCCATGATTATATCTTTGTTGAATAGCAAGAGCACTTGAAAATTTTCCTCGAAGAAATTTTGACGACATTTTAATTCAGGAAATAAATTTTAAATATGTTTCTAGGTACAGGGCTAAGATAGTAATTTTGAAAATCACAAGGTAGAGAAGAATTTTCAAAAAACTAGTGGAGGGCATCCTGAAGTAAATTAAATTCAATGTTGTAATAATAAAAAGTGTGCCTTCCCCCCTCCCCTCTGCATCCCCAAACCCTTCACTCACTCACTCAGTAGATTTTGGGCTCTACTACTTCAATTCTTCCTTAGGGGTAAAGGACTTTGATTCTAGTTTTATCTTAATCATCCTAAAAAGTTGATTTCATGTTGTATAAACAGTGTTTGTTTCCACAATCCCTAGGGATGGGGTACTATATGGAAATTAAAGCTAATTTTTTTATGCCTACTACAAAATGAGTAAAAAAAACGTGACTACATTTGATTTAATTGGTTCCTGCTTTTGTTAGCTTATATATTGTTACATTTATCTTGATAAAACTTGTATACATTTATCACCCAGGTAAGGTGTGGACTGTGCAATGAAATTAGGTCACAGTGATCTTCCTGTTTAGGTTAACTCATTTACCCCTGAAATTCAATAATGGACTATTCCAACCTTTGAATTGGAAGAGTTCAAATGTGTCTTCAGGGGTCAATGAGTTAAAGGTCAGCAGTGATTTATTTTTGTTGAATTTTGTCTTGGCTATGAATTTAAACTGCTATACCTGCCTGACCACCCAAAGGGTGTGAGGGTATACAGTATATAGAGGTCACTTTTACTCTCCGTTAAAATGTTAATAGGTCAAAAAAATGTTTCAGTTTACAAAGACATGGCAGTAGTTGATTTTTTTTTCTTATTCACTTTTTTTGACATGTTTGATTTCCTGTCTCTGACAAGATCGATCTTGTTTTCTCCCATGATTGATAGTATTTAAAGTATGCATGTTAACACTCTTTTTCTTGTTTTGTATTCTAGGAATGGCGCTCACCCCTAAATACAAGCCGAGGACGGAGAGCCTGCCCAATACATTGTCTAGTGCAATGTTTGGGAATGGGCAGGCTAACCCTGAGGACAACCCAAACTACCTGGTCTACAAGAAGGTAGGCCACTTTCCACTTAATACTGTGTATTTGTCAAATTTTGATTTCAGCTTGAAGAGGAAAGTTATACTGAGCTTTAATCATTATAACCCAGTTTAGAGATCAGTTACATTGCGTCAGATTTTATTTACAAAGTTGTTACGTACAATCAAATTGATTGAAAAACGAGCTTAGCCTGTACGAGTTCTTTCCATGTATTCAGTTTTTCAAGCTGATTCTACTTTTTAAATGTTACAAGTTCAGCTCTTGGATCAAAATGAGTGTTTTTGTCCTTAGGTGTTGTTCATGACATCAATTTATTATAACCTTTGTTACAAATGTACTGCATACAGGTGAGTTTGACAGATCCGTTTTCCTTTTGTTGTAATGCAATTGATGATGTCTTGGTGCAAAGGGATAATTGAGATGATATACCTACACATTTTTCAGTATATCTGTTGTCTTTGATCTTGTGACATATAATGTACAAGAGGAGGAGACTATCTCTGTATGTATTATATTTGTCCCCATGAAGTCTGTTTTCAAATATACCCTTAATGGCTTGACCCATATGACCTGGATCCATTTTATAAAATGTAGATGTGTAAAATCAATATGCTATGTTGTTTTCTGACCTTGGAAGGATTTTTTTTTGTGAAATGGTTGGTAATTTATGCTGAGCCATTTCAGAAACATAAATGTCTAAGACTCAGGATTGGCAGAGGCAGTGCCATAAGAAGCAAAATGAAATACGGTCTTAAAATTAGCAGGTGTACATGTACCTGCCTGAGGGTTCTTCAGAATGATATATTTGCATATTTGATCTTTAAAATTTTTTCACTTTTTATTTACCAAATGCAAAACAGCATATATCTAAGGTCTACACATGTGTAAATGGCCTAGCTAGAAAAGTAAAGCTGAACAGTTTTGCTATGAATCTTTGTGTTGTTTAAGAAGACTTACAGGAATAGCATTGATGGTCATGTTCTCGTGGAAAATCATGGCAACATCGTAACATTTTTTCATGATCCTGATATTTATGTTGTTACAGTTTTTTGTGATACAGGTCAGTGCTTTTCATTGTGGCACTCTGCCATTTTTTCATGAAACCTGATGCTTTATCGGAGATTGATTCTGCTCCATAGTTGGTTTGTCAGTGATAGCGGTGAATTTGAGTTGTGATGGTTTGATATCTGTAATGCTACGGAGTCCGGTGACTCAGACTAGGAAATGTAGAATACTCAGAAAAAAAGAAATGTGAAAAATTAATTAGATGAAATTTCCAATAGTATTAAGCTTTCAGGAATACATTTTCATGAAAAATAATATCAAAACCTGAACAGAATCGGCACACATGTGCTACTGAACCTTTTTGAGATAATTGTGTCTCAAGTTGTGTGATAATTATCACATTTAATTTGACAGAATTTCTCGAATTGCAGCTGACAGAACATCGTTTATTTTGGATTTTTGGCCTCATTAGTGATGAAGTTTTTTTTGATGAAATAGTGAAATTACAATTTTTGTTACTTTAAAATTTCAGTGATACAAGGTAATTATAGAGATACAAGGAATCTAAAAAAAAAATTACCATTGGGTTCAGAAACTCGATAACCAAACAATCTTCTTAAACCCCCTGAAATTCAACAAATCGTAAACTGTCCCCCCCCTCCCCCCCCCACAAACACATAAGGTTCTATGAAGGTTGTTTGAAA
>JAULCA010067320.1:0-17087 GCA_032360845.1 Crassadoma gigantea
TGAGGTGCTACTAAGAGTAGATGTTTGACAATTAATAAAAAAGGAATGACCGTTTAATAATATGAATAATACAAAACCGACTCATCAAGCTATCCTCAATGCGCCATTAGACCACTGTGTTATAATTTCGTCAGTTACTGGTGAGTGGGCGGTTGTCAGCAAGGACCGGTCTGCCGGGGCGTACCGACTGTCTGCCTATTACCTCGCCAAGATTACCAGTGAGATGCCCCTCCTACTGTCCGTCCCCTTCCTGTTCAACACTGCTGTGTACTGGTTGGCTGGTCTTGGAGGTGTAGACGGCTACTTTGTATACATTGGTATTGGTATCCTCAACTGTCTAATGATACAGGTATCTAAATTATACCAGTGTATCAATATATATACATAAACTGTATTGCACACTTCAATGAGTTTGCATCATGTATACTAAGATAGTCCATGTATTGTGTAAAAGTCTTTTAAAATGATTTGCCCTGCTTTATTATTTAGGTTTAATATTTTTGAATCGCTTTTGGGCGAAAATGGCAAGAACGAAACAGGCGATTTTGTGAATATGAAATTTAAATCATAAGAATATGGATTTAACATTAAGCTGCATTTTCTTAATATTTTAAAGCAATGTGCCTACTACGTTCACGCTTAAAATTAAATTCAAATAAAAAGGACCCTTTGCTTTAAGAATTTGTATAATAAATGTCGCAAATCTACCGCGGTAGCCAAGTGGTTTAGGCGCCTTGCATTCAGCTACAACTAGCCCTCAACCACCTGTCGTGTTTTCAAGGCCTACGTGTGGCAGTTGCCAGGTACTGGCCGTAGGGTCGGTGCTTTTTCTCAGAGAACTTTCAGCGTAGCCGAAATCGACATCGATTATGTGGACAACTCTTACGTATTTTACACCTTCGTGTGCATACGCTTCACTGGTCATTTGTCTGATGAAGGTGGCAATGTAAATACCGTACTAGTAATCGAAACGTCACATAGAAAATTGTATAGAACATTGCCTCATCTCTTGAGACAGAGAATGAGAGCGCAATTGTGTCATATTAAGTACAGTTTCAACCATCTTCTATAAACGATTTTTCCTTTCTGGAGGGGCTTAATTATCTTTATTGGAGTAAAATACTATACTTTTAACAGTTTTCGTACAATAACATGCAGGTCAACCCCTATTATCATTTTGTCGGCGAATCAAAAGTCCAAAAGTCATACATTTTGTATGTCAATTATATATTTTATTTTATGTTTCTCCTCAACAACAAATAACAATTATATTACATCTCAGATTTCCGCAAATGGCCATAGGCTTCTTGTGTTGAACTAATCTGAACGACACGTTTTTGCCCAAGGAGCCGAAGTTGTCAAAAAATTGTTCTTATGTCTCCCAATTTATAATATGTTGCATGCGTACATTAATCGCAGATTTGTTTTCATGATGTTGTTTTAATTGATAATTTAGAGCTTGACTCACAACCTTTGAGTGTTGATAAAAGACGTCAGACTGAGCATGATGGCTGGAAACGTGATCTTAATAGGGGGATTATTATTGGGTAATCCATTAGTACTATTAATTGATTTAGCTATTTTAATGATATTTTGTATTAATATTCAAAAAATATTTTTTGTGGCTAATGCTACTTGACATCATATCAGTGTTTTAGAGTTAATGATGGTTGTCACCTTACGCATTTTACCCGTGATTTTGTTAGAGTTATCTTCATGAACAAAATGTAATCATTAGCATTATTAGAATTAACATACGGTTTTCAATTTTGTCACTGTGCACATGAAAAGAAGGCCCTATATGAATTATATTGACCGTTATAAGTAGAACATTTGTAGACAAAGGGAAAGAGAAAATAGGCGGAGGTCATTTAAGGCAGAATATATCCGTATTTGTTTAATATGGTATGTATTAATGAATTAGATTGAGCAAAATAGTACTTCTACGTTTAGTTGTAATCGCATATATATTGTAACATAATTGGGTAGACACTATTGATAAGTAGTTTTTGATTAACAACACACTGTACAATATCAATGTATCTTCTTTCCATGGCTTAACCAGAAAGGGAAAATCTGTTGAAAGTTTGACATTTTTCTCGCTAAAATCTCTTTACAGTTGGTCTTATATAAATCTTTGTCAGGTTATATAGCTTTGGCTATTTAGAAAGATTATCATTTCCAAAATTATATTAAGACAACAATAAAATGTATGTATTAAAAAGTGATCGATACATGTTATTCATTCAGCTAAATTCCACTTTGATTCAGGAGGTTTTCTCAACATCAATCCACCTGAATGGCTGTTGTGGGTAAAGTACCTTACATTTGTACACTACCCCTACTCCGCTATTATGACGTATATACTGAAGGATATGGCTGACGTTTGGTGAGACAATCTTTTTTTCTTTTGTTTCTTTTTCTTCGAGTTCAATCGCTGTTTATATCTCATTGCGTTTTCACTCTCACTACGGTATTTCATTATTGTCTTTTTCTGCCTACTTTAACATGTATCACGATAAAAATATTTTCATATACTTTTCATTTCAACAAATTTTATTGACATACAAATGTAGATGTTACAAGTCAATTGGATGGGATAACAGGGATTGCCTATATAAATTCTCTCCATTGGTGGCTAAAGTAATAGATTATGTAATTTTGAAATGGATTTAAGTTATACATGAAAATTACTAACACAAAAGTTAAAGGGATGTAACTCCTTCTTAATTAACGTAACTGAAAAACAAATACGTTAACACTTCTCAAATCAAGCACAATACGCTTTCATTGCTATTATTATTTTTTATAACATTTTATATAAGCTATACAGCTATCAAATTACACAGTTATTGGTAGACATTCACCAAAAATCCATATAGTTTCATATCTTCTGTTGTGCTACATTTTGTAGTTTATTTTGGTATCGGTTTTTCTGTAGCTAGTGAGCCATGCATAAAATAACATATTAATTGTGCCTTGGTGGGATATGGGGTAGGAGACAATTCATTTGTTTCTACTTTAAAGCTACAGCGCCCCTTAAAGTGACTAAAGTAAGATACTCACCTGGCCCTGTCGGTTTGGATGATGCTTCGCAGGAAGTCTCATTTAACAGACCAAACTGAAGAAGCAGTCCCCTTGCTTCACACTAGCACGCATATTTTATTGGCCTTGATAGCTTAACGAACATAATGTCAATTTTCAATCAGTGATGCACTCAGTTATATCCAAACCTAAAGAAAACCAAACCCCTAATAAAACTGTTAACAATTCAGTGAATAAAGATCCAAAATATTTATTTTTTCTCATTGTTCAAACACACTTGCACATATTTTATAAGACAGTTTGTAAAAGAGAGAACAAAAATGAAATATTACTTTGTATGTCATTGCGTTTTTGTTTCATTTTTGTTTTAATTTTTAAACCCGTCTGATATAGGTTATTATCTATTTCAACGCGTTAACAAAACAAACAAGCAAATAAAAATTCTTTCAAAATGTCTATTTCCGGTTGCCATAGCTTGCTTCATACTGATATTATGTTTAATTTATTCCCAAACTACAATCTTTATCGCATGCTTAAACATACTCTTTTTGATATGTAACATTTTATGAATTTCTAATCTTCTTCATATTTATTTCCAGGTGTAACCAAACAAGCACAGATATATTCCCACAATGTCTAGGTAATATGACTGATGTGCTGACGCCACATGACATACTTATAGGGATCGGCGTGGATCTTCCCATATATTGTTACATCATGACAATCGTGTTCGCCATCTTGATTTTTTATGTACTTGGTTATTACTCGTTGAAATGGAAACGAGTATGACGACAAATTATACACTCTCCAATTTAAGGAGTCGATAATCTCATGGAGAAATTAAAACCATGTTTGAAATAGGATTTTGTATGACGAAATGTATAAACAGGTTTGTTTGCACATCTGTTGAATTTTAGTTTCGGAAAGTACCTATTAAGATTTACACCATATACATGTACGACCATATCTGTGGTGCTCTAAGCTTTTATTGGTCAGGCATTTCATGGACATGTTATGATTAACTGCATGTGCACTCTTTTTTCACTAATCCACACATGCTTATGGATATGGTCACATTTCTGATTAAATCTATGACTTTACCATGAGAATGCTTGAGTACTTTCAATTATAATTGTATTCCAGTGTATGTTGCAATGTTTATTTCACATTTTGCGTACTATTGAAATCAACAGATTATATTAACATGTGCGCTGCATTCCATTTTATGAACATAACCTTCAGAGATGTATTTTATTGGAGAAGGAAAACAAAAGCTCTTGTGACGTAACCCGTGGTTTACTTATGACGACATATATGAACCTTGCTCAATGAGAGTCTTATTGCTTTGCTTCGGATGACTTGGAAAATGACCCTGCGTCAAACGCTCAAATGACTATGGTTAACTAGTGGCGCCAGTTTGATTTTAATAGGGCATATTCTACCAATGTCGTTAAAAGGATAACGCGTATACAAAACGAAGTGAGTATGAATTGAATGAGGTTTAAACACCGCTGTTCTATAGTTACGGTGTATATTTATGAATTAAACGAGGTTTAAAACAAAAATCATGCCGGTATGAACGCCAATCGGATATATATTACCGATTTGAGTTTATACCGGCATGGACATTTTAAAAATGCCGTTGAATCTCCATGTAGTTACAAAAAGCGGATTGGCCGCAAGTTGCTTTGGAATTGTTTATATTCACCACAAGACGAAACATGTCCTACTAATGTGTTTTAACCTAGAGTTCACCGTTTAACGGTGTTTAGCCGATTTCATCTCTCCAAATGTCGTTTTAAGTGAACCAAGAAAAATGTGATATCAAGTTTCAAAAACGTAATGAAATAATAAAGATGACTATGACATCACTATAATTTATTTATATGGTGATACTGATTATGCTGATAATCTGACCGGGGGGATAACAGTGCTGGGTGCCTACGGCATGGTTTGTTATTTAGATAGCACTCAAAATTTGGCCTCAGATCAGGGCTATCACAAGGAGACAAATACACCAACATACACTGTCTCCTGTACACACACACACGTGTGCAAGCATACACAAAACACATGAATACACGTTCTGAAATGACCTTAGTTTTAATTGGACGTTAAATTATTTACAAAATCAATGATAAATGAATTTTATACTGTTTAGGAATTCCTTTGGATTGTAATGAAAGGAATTAATTATTGTTAAGTTATAGATAAATGCAAAAATGCATATCCATACAAAGATTTGTTTGTTATGCGCGGTATATATATAAATATATTAACTAAAACACATTATGATAATAATAAATAGTTGCCATCAGTCGTTTGTAAGTTATTATGTGATATATTGATCATGTGCAATATTGGCCATATTTACGACTTAACGTTTTGAGAAAAATAGTCAAATAATCAAGTAAATTTCTCGTTATTTCAACTGTGTATTTCCAATTTCTGAGATAGTTCATAATATAACATTGCAAAGTATATGAAAACAAATAATTGAATAGATAATAAATAACCTTAAGTTTCCTCCGTTCAATAAGATAACGTGTGTTCTTGGCCTTATAAAAAGATCGTGAACATTGTCTTGTTTCTTGACGATACACTGTATTAAAATAATGTTAACACTTATAAGTGATTAGACCTTTCATTTATTCTTTACATACACAGTGTGAATTTGATCAACCAACAACCCCAGTATCGATCGTTCCACAAGGCTTAGCAACATTGGAAGGCCAGTTACAGTTCTGCATGCTCTCATCAAAAACAGTACCTGAAATAGGATACGTTATAATAATTGTATCATGCTGTAGTCAAATACCAAACCTGAAACACCAGACAGTTATATTCTCGTCAAATACCAAACCTGAAACACCAGACGTATTAATATGGTATTATGTTCTGGTGAAATACTAAAACTTAAACAAAATACATTATTACTTTGTTAGTATGTTAAGGTCAAATACCACACCTGAAACAAGAGACATTATTTTTATGACTAGTACACTACCAATTGTTAAATTATTATATTCTTACTATAAACCAACATGAAAGACTCGACATTTAAATTATTTTCCAACCAAATACAATGTACCTTACTTGAAACTTTATTATGCCCTTTTACCAAACCTGAAAGCTTGGACACTGATATCACTTATGTTTCTTTTTTTTACCGCATTATGTGTGTAAATGTATCAGCCCTTTCTGCCTAAAACCACGTTGTATTAAATAAATACGTTTGATATTTTCTTAACTATGTCGTTTGCAAATAAATTTATGAAATATTCGGGCAGTTTCGGATGTTCGTTTATACAACTGTAATTTTGAGCTACAACAGTATCATTTTTATCATTTTACAGTTGATATCATAGTTTTGTAGTATATGGTTACCATTGACTGAACTAGGTCTACATGCTCCAGCGTTCAAAAAAAAATTTTCGACGTGCTATCAGAAAACTGACAATTTAGAAACAAACTAACATATCTTCAACAAGAACTTAAGTTTGAATTATTGCTCCTTGTTGCAAAACGTAACGCATTGCAGTAAAACATGTGTTGCTAGATTGTATCGACTTTTAGCCAACTTGAGAAAATTTCAATAACAACATAACATGTCTTAAATCTCTTTTCGAAAACATAATTGTCTTTTCAACGTTAGGCTGTTTGACAGTTGTTGGTCTTTTTTAGTACAATTTGAGTCACTATAGCCATTCTCAATATTCAAACTGATGTTTATCTTTTACATTTAATCTTTTTTTTTATGTTTTATTTCGCATTTGTTTTTGTCGACCATTTGTAAGCCCTAATGATAAATCCTGAATTGATGGGACGTTAAGCATTAGGACTAATAATAATAATAATTCTAATAACCAGTTGTAATATTTAGTTGTAAAACGTGTGTATGAGAGAATAAACGAATGTCCCCTGACGGAAATTAGATATGAATAAAAATAGATCTACATAAGAAAATCAGTAAAATTGAAGGGGAAAGTCAAAATGAAATAAAAAAAATGACCTCTTTACGACATAGTTGTTTGGTGAACAAACCCTGAAGTATCATGAATCACAGCATCTTTCCATGACATATATATCCCTTGAATTGTATTGAACTTATTTGAGCATATCTTCAGTTATTCCTCCGACAATAATTTAACCATCGTCCCCAATGTGATCATTATACATGTGAACACATACGCCCTGCCTATCTTCATATACCTGTTATTTTTTTTCTGCTTGTCAGCGGCTATCACCCGGACAAAACACATTTGGTGTTGAACCTTTATGTGATTTTGCTCTTAGATTAAGCTGTACTAGGGTTGTATGCGACAAACTTCTTTACCATCCTACACTGATCCATACATTTTATTCAGCTATCTTGAGCGAACTAAACGGTATGGACCGGACAAAGAGTTTGACCTTTGACATCAATGCGACATTAACCGTGGGTTACGGACAGTATTATACAGAGGTCGTAGGTAAAATGATGATAAAACTTACCCGGATTACAGAAGCTATGGCCATAGAAGTAACCATTCTGACATGTGTAGTAAGTTTGACAGTGAGTTTCGCGGTCCGCAAATCTTTTGTTAGGCTGACCAGTGCAGGTATGATTAACGTTACATGGCGGAGCCAGATTCGTCATGCTTGTGGATGAAAATGCGTTCCAGAATGAAATATTCGTGTGTTGTTAAAATCTAGGCCGTTAATATTGTTGATTACAATTATGATATTATAACATTAAGAATCATTAAAATTACCCATATTTTATAACAAAGCTTTACAGACTCATAAAAAAAAAAAAAAAAAAAAAAAATCAAACAGTTCAAAGTTTACCCAAAACACTCTTGTACCTGTTACAAAACATACGCCTCAGTTTGAATGAGTTGATTAATCATTTAAAAATGTAATTTCAATCAGGTGTGTATATAATACACTTCAATATGTAAAAATAGCAATACAAACACTCAATCAACACTTCGGCACCTACCACTTTAAGAGTACATATGAATTTGAGCGACCTCTTATCGTCTGCACGATAACCGAACTACTCGGTAATTAAGCTGACGTAGAACGAACCAATCAATCAATGCTAGTACATCGTATATCATGTTGTCAATATTTTTGCCACATTACATATTGTTTGAAGAACATTTAAGCGTTCATTGTAACGCATCGTCTTCTGTTTTATTTTTCCTTAACTTTAAAAAAATCAATTGCCTCTGGCTATCGTAGACAAAATTTGTATACATTGATGCATACTAATGTAACGATGTACCAACTATGAACAGATCGTTTAATACAGTTTCTATGCAATTCAAATAGCATTTACTACATTCCACATATTTCTACGATAACACATTATCTATTATGTTATGCATCTTAAAGCATTCAGCATGTAGCTTATTTTATATATGTCCCTTTTTGTGACCGTCTTTTTAATTGTTATGCTGGTTAAAAATGACTGTTATTTTCGATTGGCTCCAAAACAATGACAGACATACTAATGTACAATGTTTTGAAAGCAGACCTGGCTAAATCGACAATATTAGTGTTACAAAATAAGTGCACTTTATCTTTTATTTCTTGTTTATTATGTCAAATATAATATTTGCTGACTAACTTGCACATATATCATGTAATGCACTTATCCCTTGTTCATTTTTGATGGGCTTACTCACCTAGCACAGCGCTTTGTAGCAGGGCTATACATCTGGCCGCTAGGGCAGGTGTGAGGGGTGGATATCCCGTTCGTACATGATGTGTACGAGTGACACGTTATTTCAAAATTTCCGTCACCACTTATGCGGCAGTCAACCACACAATCTACTATGAATGAGCACGTGTTAATAAATGCATACTAAAATATGAAGAAAAAGGAGAGATAATTTAAAGAGGACATACACAGCCGAACGACGACGTCAAAACCAGAACACAACTTGGCATATATATCAGTTGTATGATGATGAGTTATTTGTGAAAATTTCATACTTAACCAACAAGGTCTTTTTACTTAACAGATACGCACTAAATTGCATTTCCTTGTCTATCATAAAATATTTCCTTATAATGAGTAAACAGGCGCAGTGAAGTGTTAAATGTAAGCAGAGGTGCTTATGACATGCTAGTCTGACCAAAAGCCAGGCAATTCATGCTTTGAAAGATTAGTGTTGTAAAGAAATATTTGCTAACAGTGCTACAGTAAAGCGATTTCAATATGTGTTTCTGTACTTGATACGTAGCCTTTGTTTAAAGAAGAAAGTGTACTTGGTAAAAAATTCAATCGCTTGACACGGATATTTTAGTCAATGGATACCGTGACACGTCAGTTTTATCAATAAGGTATGAATTTAGGCTTCTAAAAGCCTACCGGATCGTAATAGCCATATGACATCCTGTAATTATGAACATGTTTATCTAATTTATCTAAAAGCGTAATGAAATAAATTGTTATGCTCTAATGTATAAGAATATTTTTACTTATTAAAAAGACCATAATTAAAGCACAGTATTGTAGCCATAATGGCGAAATTACGCGTTAATCCATCTCTAAGGAATATGTTTTCCTGAGCAAACTTAAGAACCCAACTTGTCAAGAAAAGAATAGTAGTCACCCGCACAACAATATGCACGTAATGGAAAACAGTTTCACGGGTATAAGATGCAAGGTAAAATACAGTACAACGTGTATCGACGTTCACGACTTATATTTGCCATCTTAATTTACGCGAACCATATATCCCAAAAAAGTAAATTATATTTCAGTAAGTTTAAAATCGCGGCAATCAGTGGCAAAGGAACATTCTTATCCGTAAACAATTGTATGTATTTTAATTTAGACGAAATTGATTAAAACTAAATAACAAAGTTGATTGTTATCTTTTTAAAACAGAACGGAATAAATGTTTTTTTTGACAATGAAATAATGAATATTACCGACTCCCTGCAAAACGAAGATTAGAAAACACAGAGCAAGCATAATGGCTGTTAAAATGAGTCACTCCTAGCCTTGTCTGCTGTTGACGACGTGAACTTTCCGATACATAGACAGAGATAACCTTTTGGTGATCTTCCCTGATATTACTCAGCACACGTCACGTATTTCTTTCAGGTTCAGGAAACAACTGTTGATACCGAACGAATTTGACAAAGACAGGATTGGTGTTAGCAACCAAAAATACGAACCGAATCGTGTCGACAATATTATTGCGAGAGCGCTTCCTTACTGATGAAATGAACGGTATCATTTTGTGATGTATCTTATTATTCTTGAAATGTAATGTATAGTAAACACTGAGTACGTTTTACGTAAAATGGAAATTTTTGTCTTAATAAATGGTGAAAAAAGTCTTACACAGGAGAGAGAAAATTATATTTTTTTTCTGATTTTGTTTTGTTTTCAAGTTAAATAAGTACCAACAGATGAGATAAGTAAAACAATAAGACAGGCAAGTACATAGAATATACCCTGTTTTCGGCACACATACACACAGGCACGCATACACAACATACATGGGGTACGTCCTTAAAACACCTTCGCTGTTAAATGGTCGTTCAACAATTTGCAAAATGACGACGATGACGATGACGACGATTACGACGACAACGACGATGATGATGATTAAGCAATGTGAGAGATATGAGTATATTTGTTACATATATGTTATTACGGACCCAAGTCATTTGGTGTTGATAATGAGAGATATTTACCATTTCAACGTGTAATTTTCTATACGTTTTGGGTAAAAAAGCCAAATGTTGAATATAATTTCTCGTTATTTTGATTGTGTATTTTGAAATTTCTAGGTGGTACAAATTAAACATTGAAATAAATGAAAAATAAATAAATAATAACAACCGTTAAGTTCCTCTGTACAATAGGATCGTGAACATTGTCTTGTTTATTTACGGTATACTGTATTAAAATAAAGACAACACTGATACGTAATTAGACTATTTATTTAGTCGTCACATAGACAATCTCAGTTTGATCAACCGACCATCGTAGTATCGAGCGTTCCACAAGGTTTAGCCACATTCCAAGGCCAGTTACAGAGCTGTGCGTTCTCATCAAAAACCGTTCCTGAAACAACAGACATAATAATATTTGTATAATGTTCTTGTTAAATACCAAACATGAAACACGAAACATAAAAATTATGGTATAATTTCTCTTCAATTACCATACCTGAGACACGAGACATTATAATTATCTTATTATATGCTCGTCAAATACCAAACCTCAAGCAGAAATCATTTAATTTATGGCATTATTCTGTTATCAAATACCAAACCTGAAATACGAAACAATATTAATATGAAAAGGCAAAGCCTAAGATAGTTGTTTTTGTTGATCCCTGATAATAACAATAAAACAGATGCTCTAATGGGATATAGTGACCAACATTATAGTTAGGGTAGACCTGGGCAAATTCGGCCAATTTTTATTCTGGGCAGTATGGCAATAAGTCCGTTTTTGAAGAATTATTTACTTTTCCCTGTTGACAGGTCGAATGGCCGAACGAGCCCCACAACAGGATAAGTGCGGACAGGCATTCGGTTAAGTTTGGCCCCTTTTGAATCAGCTTAATATTGACGTCATAAAGAATGAAACTTCAGATTTTCCCGCCAATTTTACGACATTTTGTGTTGCATGGGCCGAATTGGACCCGGTTACAACGGGACGGACCTGTCCGGGCCAAAATTTATATTTCAAATAATTATTATAATACAGCAATATGATAGTAAGTGATCAGCTTGTCTTGTATGTATATCATTTGAAGCTGTCAGGGTGAGTTTCGGCCGTAGAATGGAGGGGTCGAATGTATAATGATAATAACTCTTACCCGGGTTACAGAAGTTATGTCCGTAGAAATACCCATTTTGACATGTGTAGTAAGTTTCACAATTAGTTTCGCGGTCCGCAAACTTTCTATTTGGCAGATTAGTGCAGCTGTGTATAATGTTACATGGCGGAGGCAAATTCGTCAGGCTTGAATAGAAATGCGTAACTGAAGTTAATATTCCTATGTTGGTGTTTTTAACAAGTAAATGTCAAAAGACTTTTTAATGTTGATTTCTATTATGATACTGCAATGTTAATACTCATTCAAATAACCTTTTGGTGTTCACAATTATGCTTTAAGAACTCTTAAAAAGCAATAACAAAAGAGCAAGTAACGACAGCATTTAATCACCATTTCGGCACAGACCACGTGCACTATACGAGTGAATATGAATTTGCTCCGTCAATGTATGAAATGTACTGAAAACAAATTCAATACTGAAATGTTTTGCCACATGACATATTATTTGGCGAAAATTTTTAGCGATTTTTCTTTATTCAATGTATCGTCTTCTTGTTGTATCTATTATATATTTTGACGAATTGACATATAATTTCTCGTTATTTTGATTGTGTATTTTGAAATTTCTAGGTGGTACAAATTAAACATTGAAATAAATGAAAAATAAATAAATAATAACAACCGTTAAGTTCCTCTGTACAATAGGATCGTGAACATTGTCTTGTTTATTTACGGTATACTGTATTAAAATAAAGACAACACTGATACGTAATTAGACTATTTATTTAGTCGTCACATAGACAATCTCAGTTTGATCAACCGACCATCGTAGTATCGAGCGTTCCACAAGGTTTAGCCACATTCCAAGGCCAGTTACAGAGCTGTGCGTTCTCATCAAAAACCGTTCCTGAAACAACAGACATAATAATATTTGTATAATGTTCTTGTTAAATACCAAACATGAAACACGAAACATAAAAATTATGGTATAATTTCTCTTCAATTACCATACCTGAGACACGAGACATTATAATTATCTTATTATATGCTCGTCAAATACCAAACCTCAAGCAGAAATCATTTAATTTATGGCATTATTCTGTTATCAAATACCAAACCTGAAATACGAAACAATATTAATATGAAAAGGCAAAGCCTAAGATAGTTGTTTTTGTTGATCCCTGATAATAACAATAAAACAGATGCTCTAATGGGATATAGTGACCAACATTATAGTTAGGGTAGACCTGGGCAAATTCGGCCAATTTTTATTCTGGGCAGTATGGCAATAAGTCCGTTTTTGAAGAATTATTTACTTTTCCCTGTTGACAGGTCGAATGGCCGAACGAGCCCCACAACAGGATAAGTGCGGACAGGCATTCGGTTAAGTTTGGCCCCTTTTGAATCAGCTTAATATTGACGTCATAAAGAATGAAACTTCAGATTTTCCCGCCAATTTTACGACATTTTGTGTTGCATGGGCCGAATTGGACCCGGTTACAACGGGACGGACCTGTCCGGGCCAAAATTTATATTTCAAATAATTATTATAATACAGCAATATGATAGTAAGTGATCAGCTTGTCTTGTATGTATATCATTTGAAGCTGTCAGGGTGAGTTTCGGCCGTAGAATGGAGGGGTCGAATGTATAATGATAATAACTCTTACCCGGGTTACAGAAGTTATGTCCGTAGAAATACCCATTTTGACATGTGTAGTAAGTTTCACAATTAGTTTCGCGGTCCGCAAACTTTCTATTTGGCAGATTAGTGCAGCTGTGTATAATGTTACATGGCGGAGGCAAATTCGTCAGGCTTGAATAGAAATGCGTAACTGAAGTTAATATTCCTATGTTGGTGTTTTTAACAAGTAAATGTCAAAAGACTTTTTAATGTTGATTTCTATTATGATACTGCAATGTTAATACTCATTCAAATTACCTGTTGTTCACAATTATGCTTAAAGAAATCTTAAAAAGCAACAACAAAAGAGCAAGTAACAACAGCATTTAATCACCATTTCGGCACAGACCACTATACGAGTGAATATGAATTTGCTCCGTCAATGTATGAAATGTACTGAAAACAAACTCAATACTGAAATATTTTGCAACATGATATATTATTTGGCGAACAATATAGCAATATTTTCTTTTTATTCAATGTAACGTCGTCTTCTTGTTGTATCTATTATATATTTTGACGAATTGGACATTTGCTTTTGATTTCTCTAGGCAAAATTTGAATAAAAGTACACGAACTTATGTCATGCTGTACCAACCATGAAAACATGTTTTAATACGATTTGTATGCCATTCAAAAACTTTATCTACAGTCAACATTTTCTGCGATAGTACATTATTTATTGTGCAACAAATGACTGCTCAATATCTTTATTTCTTTATACATTTATATATTAAGTTAGTTTTGCATCTTTAACCTTTCAGTTTTTCGTTTGATTTAATGTGTATTTCCTTTTTGTTACCGTCTTTTTAAGTGTTTGACTGTTAGTGTCGATTTGCCATAAAACAATAAAAATGTATATTAATTGAGTATATTTTGAAAGGAGACCTGACTAAATTGACAATATTGACAATAAGTGAAGTAAACTTCCCATTTTTTGTACTTTGTAACAAAGATACGATTAGCTGACTCACTTTTCGTACACAGATAAGACGCAATGCACTTTATTCGTGTACGTTATTTGATACTCACCTAGCGCAGCGTTTTGTGACGGGGTTATACAATTGGTTTTCTCCACAGGTGTGATAGTAAACTACCCCATTCGTACATGAGGTGTATGAGTGACACGTTATTTCATAATTTCCGTCAACGTTATGACTGCAATCAACCACGCAATCCACTATAAAAAAGCAAAGGTATTATAAACAAATGTATAACAAAATATGGAGAAAAGGAGAGATCATAAAAAAAGTCTTTAATAGCCAAACGGCGACGAAAATAACATAAAACAAAAACAAAGTAAAAAAAACAAAGATACAAAAAAAACCCCATAAAACCAGTTAGTGTCAATCAGAAGAGTAAATAAACAATTGAATATTTACAGCATGATGTATCATTAAAAATACAATTTTCATACTTTCAGAATTACAGTGTATATGACGTCCATTTTTATGCGTGTATCTCCTTTGATACAAGTAAAATTAATGTATGTTTTCTCCTATCAACAGATCTTTTGAGTTTGATAAACTTTAGTAAGTTTGAGCGAATGCATGGCTAAGTCAACATTATTACGAATAAAGCTATTCCAGTATGTGTTACTATGGGTAAATAGAAAGTGTACATGATAAAAAAAAGCAATCCCTCGACGAGGATATTCTGGGCAACAGATAAGGTGACAGCTTATAAATGTCTGAATATAGGCTTTGGCCTACCAGAACGTAATTATCTTATAACATCTTGTAATATGTACTTATATACGTACCTTTTTTATTTATCTAAAAGCATAATGAAATAAATTATTCTGAGCTACTGTTGTATAATAGTTTTTCTCATTAAACAAATCATAATTAAAGCACAATTGTACAAGTATTGTGGACAAAAAGGGCAATCCAGCTTTGAGAAATACATATTCTCCCGAACCAATTTTAGAACCTTTCTAGTCAAGAAAAGAATAGAAATCACTCACACAACAACAACAACAACAACAACGACAACAACTTAATGAGGCGATTTGTTGATTCATAACAAAAAATTAACAATAAACACATCTTTCATCTCATCTATAAGTTACAAGTTACGTGTCAATTATTGTAACGGGGCAGATACCATTTAGTTTAAAACTAAAGTACGTCACTTACTTTGTCACAGATGTAACAGAATAAAACAAAATCGACACGAAAAACAATGTTATTTTTTTTCAAGGGAAATTGTAAATAAGTTACTGCATGTAAGTTGAAAATATTTTTCATGTAATTTTGGATATACTCTGAAGTAGCCGATAGACAAAAATGGATTAAAATGATATACGTTTAAAGATTTCACAGGCATTAGATGCAAGATAAAATTCATGACAATGTCTATCGACGTTCACGAGTTAAATTCACCATCTCGACTTACGCAACCATTTACCAAAGAAGTGTATTATATTTAAGTGTGTGGCAATAAATTATCCTGATCCGTAAACAATGTATTTGAATACATTAACCAATACATAGACTAAATTAACAAACACTTAAAGATGAACTGATGTTAGTCGTAATATTTTACAACCAAATAGAATAAAATGTAATTTGATAATAAATAATAAATATTACCGACTCCCTGTAGAACGAAGATTAGAAAACACAGAGCAAGCATAATGGTTGTTGAAATGTGGGACACCCAACCTTGTCTGATGTCGACGACTTGAGCTTTTCGAGACACAGACAAAGATAACCTTTTGGCGATCTTCTCTGAAATTTCTCAGCATATGTCACGTATTTCCTTTAGCTCCAATAAAGAACTGTTGACAACAGCAAAGTTTGATAACGTCAGGTTTAATGTTGGCAACTGTCAGTACAAACCAAAATATGTCGACGAGAATTTTAAGAGAGCACCGTCTTACTGATGAGAGGAAAGCTATCATTTTATTTGTGATATATTTTATCATCCCCAAAATGTAATGGATGGTAATCATTAACAGTTTCACGTATTAGGAACAAAAATATTATCTTAGTTAATAGTTAACAGAGAAACAAAGAATCAGCAATTACAAAATTAATTCCTTTTTGTTTTTTGTTTGTTTTTGTTTTTTGTTTTTCAACTGAAATTAATACCAACTAATCATATAAGTAGAACAATACGACAGTCAAATACACAGAATGGTCTACTGGGAGAAATCTATGTGGTTGTTTTTCTTGAACTGATTAAGCATTGAAGTGTTTTTGTATGGTATAAGTGTGCATTATGTCGTTTTCTTGCAAAGCTGTGTCATTCAAATAGATCATAAATACCATACAAAACAGTTCAATACTTATATTCACGTTTTCTCTGCCTCTTATGTTCTTTTTAACTTATAATTTATAAAAATTACCCCCTTATCGACAGTCCACATAAATTCGTTCAATACTTAGAACAGCGTGTTGTCGCTTGCTGATTGGCAAACAAAGTAGTACTTTTAAGAGCCGGTTTCCAAAACGGCCCTTTCTCTTAATCAAATTTCCTGTTGGTGGTGCATTGCCCATGCCGTTGTGGTCACAAATCTATAAAGTATAAAGATTTAGGTCACTTGGTTTGTT